>CM060175.1:70215244-70442744 GCA_030549775.1 Tamarix chinensis
AAAAATTTCAGTTGTAGTAGAAGTAATTAAGGAAAATATTGGGAGTTACCATCGTGCTCGACATAATTATGGCTTATGCAACCATCATTACATCAATCACAAGGCTAAAACATTTAAAGTAACACAAGAAAATTGCAAACAAAAGAACAATTATAGTAAAATACTTAGTTTGGAGCCTAACTCTAATTTTAACAATATAAAATACAAAAGAAGGGATACCATGGATTAAGAGTCCAAAAAGGATATCCAGTTAAATACATCAACTAGATAAAAATTACTCTTCACCCAACCCCTAACATAGATGAAGTCACTCATCCCTATATAAGGCGTCATAGGGAATATAATCATCTAACTAATCTTCTAAGACCTGCACATAACATTTAGGGCATTCTGCTTATGGAAATGAGCAGCACCCATAAAATGGGTGGTCAGTACAATACTTACTGAGGAAGGGAACAATACTATCGAAACAGGGATACAAATAGCACATGCTTTCACATTAGATAATAAGGGAATAACCAAATAAATGAAACATCTCGTAAGGCAGAATATGATCCCGATTCCTTCATTAAGTATAATCCATTTTTAGTCTTTTATATACATTGAGTGCAAGAACCCTACTATTCTTAAACTGGTATAACGGTCTGAAACATCATATCAAGGACAACACACCTGAGCCACTATTATTTTCGATGAAATGGAGATTAAAAACATCTTCGCAGAGTAAAATGATCCGAGCCACTATTCTCCCCGATCGAACGGGATTACATGTATACATATAGAAAAATAGATCACATTGGTCCTACTCACATGCTCTTTCACCTTAAGTAATTAGTATCTTATTCAATATTGATTCTCAGACATATAACACATTAAAAACAGATATATATATATAGGTCCAAGTCATTAAGTCCTTTCAAACCCTAATTACACACCCTTTAGTATCCATTCTCCTATACTGATTCACACAACTTATATTATATCATCTCCAAATCTCATCATTATTACTATACCCAAAATGCATAGTCTAATTCTCATAAGCATACATTAATAATCTTATCCTAATGTATTACTCATAGAATAACCAAAACCCAAGTTCCACAAAGTTTTCATAACACCTCCTATGAAATTTACATGATTACCATTTTTTATAGATAACCTTATAGGGTCAAAAATTAACAATGTATTCAGAAAGCTGAATAACCTTTACAGCTTATACATAGGATAACGATATTATCATTATAAGATAGTTGCCCCAAATTATCCATTAAATCATTTAATGACCCCAAATAATAATAATACCTCCAAGAATTCCTCATGCTATTAGTATCATAATTTAATCCACCTAACACATAAAATACCAAAATTTTCTTATTATCCAATAATGACCAAATTACCTTTAAGCACAAGTAATATTCTTTATTTTATAGAATCATGTGTCTTCCACACATATTATTTTTCAAGTCCAAAATTTATCATCATACCTGATGAGATTTCTTAAGTCCATTTATCAATACTCATTTAACCCATATTTTATAACATAAAATATATTTCCACAAGTATGATATTATCTCAACAAAATAATAATAGTACCTCTTACCCATTCTTACTTTTAGCCGTAAGCCTATATTTCATACCATAAGATATATTTCCACAAATATGACATTATCATAACAAAATAATAATGGCACATCTTACCTATTCTTACTTTCTTTCAATAGCATAATATCCTTAAGCTCATATTTCATACCATAAGATATATTTCCACAATATAAAATTATCACTACAAAAACCATGACATAATGGTACCTCTCACCCATTCTTAATTTCTTTCAACATAATATTTATATTATCACAAAACATCATAATTAAGCACATGTTACATCATATATCAACAATATCATGAAAACACATATCATCATACAAGCATATAACACCAATAATCCTAAACATCAAATAATATCCTTACTAATTAAGACACCGAGATCTAAGCACACAAACCCTAGACTTCCTCCTGCGAAGCTACTAGAATAACACCTATGAAAAACAAAAATAAAAATTCATGGTTAGGCTTGAAGAGTTAAATTGAATGAGAAATCAAGGTAAAGAGGGTAAAAATAGAAATAACCATAGTTAAATGGGACCTTAAGATGGGTGGATGTGTAGAGGAATGTGTGGTGGAGCTATAGTCAAATTTTGGTAGTGTGTGGACAAGGTTCGAGGGGTGCACTGCCAAAAATAGGAAGATGCACGATTGTGTAGTAGGCGGTGCAGCCGTGGTTGATAGAAAAAGTAACGCACAACTAGGCGCTGAAAAAGTTTCATTATTGTACTGCAACGGTGCACACCAAGTCGAGAGAAAAGATTACACACAGCCAAGCGGTGCAAAGGTTGCACGGCTATATAGTAGGAGATTTTAAGTGTTGTACGATCGTGCTGAGGTCGTGCACATGCCGTACACTTTACAAAAGTATGATAGATGAGGGAAAGAAGAAAGGAAAAGATGCAGTGGTCAGCGGTGATGGACGATGATAGTGTTAGGGAAGGTTGGGATGACCTTGGTGGTCGATCTATAACCAATGGGCAGCGAGTGGCGGTGGAGGTGGTGGAATGGTTGTGCGCAGGCCAAAAAGAGGGAAAAAGGAGGAAGAGGAAGAAGAAAAGAGAGAGGGAAGAAAGGAGAAGGAAGAGGGAGTGCTTGGGTAGTGTTTTGGACATAAAATGGTAGAATGGAGGCAAACAAAGAGAATGGAAGAAGAGTGTGTAGTATACATATACATGTGAGTGTGTGTGGTGTGAATCGAGGAAGAAGAAAAAGAAAAGGGGGTGGTGTGCAACGGTGATGATGGTGAAGGTTTTAGAGGATGGTTAGGGGTAGGGTAGTAGCTATAGGGTGAGGGTGGTGATGGTTATATGTAGGTGTTGCGTGAGAAGTAAAATGGCAGGGGAAATTGAAGTGTGCAGGGTGTGTATATGGGTGTGCAGTCAGGTAGGGATAAGGGAGCAGAAGGAGAAGAAGAAAAAGAAGAAAGGAAGTAATGTGATAGGTGATGGATGCATAAAGGTGATGGTGCAAGTGGGGGTGCAAGGTGTAACAATTTCAAATGTTCAACTTAAGGTTGTCGGAAGAAGGAGAAGAAAGAAAGAAAAGAAAAGGAAAAAAAAAGATGGGTTGGGGGATTAGTTTAGGGTGATTTTTGATTAGCTATAAGTAATTAGGATTAGTAAAAATTTTAGTGGATTTTGATTTTAGTTTACGAATTACGATTTATATGAGTCAAGATTTCATATTTGGTTAAAGTTTTGGGATTAAGGGATTGAGTTAATGATAACAATTAGATTTCTTGATATTAGAATCAAATTAGGGCATTAATGATGTAGGATTAGGCTAAGCAAATTTTCGGGGTATTACATAAGGTGCAAGTGAGAAGCTTCAACCATGATTTAATTATCCCAAAGACTTGATTGACAATATGATCCCAAAGATCAAATAATTAAAAGGTAATGAATAAATTATGTGTAATTTGATATATGAAAGTCTTTTAAAATTTATTTAATTTTGATTAAAAATATAAGATGGTATTGAATAGCTCAAGTGCAATTCAATCTAGAAAATCAATCTATTTTGCGATCTATAAATCTAAGCACTAATTTTATTTTTGCACTTTTGTTCATGCAAATATATTTCATGCATTTTACTTTTTGGCAAAAAAATTGCAATATTTTAAATTTTTGTTCAAATCATAAAGTAGTAACAATGGCTTTGTGTGATATTTGAAATCCACTTGATTATGAGGCTATGTACTTACTTCACTACTGGTAGTGCCCAGAACCTACCATGGTCAAGTCTTCTCCATCATTATAATAGTTGGAGTATTTACAATAACCTCCCCATTATATTATAGTTTTGTAGGGCGTAGGCAATTGATGGTTGAAGCCTATAAGTTCCCATCGCAATATACAGTTTTATGGTTCAAGCCCATGATTCCTATTTGACAAGTAATTTAATCTTTGAAGCATAAGGTTTATCATCACATAATAAGTTTGATGGATGAAGCGTAAAATTCCAAATCAATATTTAATTTGATGGTTGAAGCTTGGTTTCTTATATCATAAATATGTATACAATCTAGAAGATTTATTTATCCAATTGAAATGCCACTATACATTTTATCTTGAGGATAATATATTTTATGAGTTTATAATTGGAAAGAATAATTGTGCACATGTATGCGGTATAAAAACTAATTAAAGGGTTTTTTAAAAGGACAATTAGATATCAAAATTGTACATGGTATTGTAATTAAGCTCCTAGATAACTTACTATAATTTTTGAGTATTATTGTATTGGTACCATCAAGATTGGATAAAAGTAAGACTGAGATAAATAACAAAGTGTGCATTTAGTATATGTAAAAATACAAAATGGTTTATTAACAAAAAATGAGTATATCATAAAGTATTATTTTTGTGGCATGAAATATGAATGGCAAATTGTCTTGGGAAATTTGCAACTAAGCCACCATAATATAAGAAAATGAAAAATATCCTAGTTCCATCATAGAAGTTCAGCGGATATATGTGAATCATTTAAATATACAATGGTATATAATGATGCATTGATGTAAGGTCATATGTTATATTTGGTAACTAATATTGTTGTGTTTGAACAAAAGTGAATAAACATCCAATATATATAATAATGCTATATTATTTATTTAAGTTGAGATCAAAATGGTAAAGTTGTGAAATATGCATTTGGTTGATAGAGCCCTTGTTGGTGAGGTCTATAAATAATATGGCAATATACATGCAAGGGTTTTATATTGGGATGCACCAATTGCATATCTTATTATCCTTTGATCTGAGTCAATCGAAATGAGCTTAATGTGAATCATAAAATTTTGGATGTGTTTTATATATTACTACACACCCCCATAGATATGAAGTTAAGTAACAAAGAAGGCTCAGAATGTTAGTTTCCTTATCCTTAGGGGGATGAAAACAAGATTGATATTATTATGAAGCAAGCAAACACTTAAAATATGTCTTCAATGAGATATGGAGGAAGAGGAAAATAAAAGTGTACTTAATGATACTTATGCTTTCTTGACGTAACTTAGCTATAACTAGTGTTTATTATGGTCAATAAATTATAATAGTCATAAGTACCTTAAATAAATTTTCAAATCATGTAAGTTCTTATAGTGAATTCTAATAATTTAATGGTAAGCATGGTACAAATATGATAGAATCATATGATATGGGTCTAAAGAGCTAAACTCTCAAAAGAAGAGTTATAACCCTTACAATTATCTAAAATAAAAAATAAAATAAAAACTTGACATAATCGATCAATATATCCATATAGATATAATATGAGAATAGAATATGTGGAAAAATGAAATATCCATGAATTATCCTTACACTAGTGTAAAGTGGTATCAGGTATACATTATTGATTTTTTTTACCCCAATTAGTTGCAAATGATAATGGGTAAAAGTGAGAAATATTCTCAATTCACTATAGAATGTCATTGGACAAATGAATGAATGAGTTAGAAGAGACATATGAAATTCAAATGAATATGCTTAATTAGCATAATTTATATGCAAAAGAAGTTCATCATTTAAAGGTGTTGGATTAATTGACTAGTAGTGGGTGTTATTAGAGAAATAACCTAAAAGTCAATATGGTGACACAAGTTTTGAACAAATGATAGGTTTTTATCCTATGAGGTTTTTACTTGTATGGTTCATAATGAGAATATGAGAAAAATACACATACGTATCTTAATAAAATCATACATAATACAACTTATGAAGGAAATATACTAAATTGAGGAGGAGAAAATTATATTATTTTCCTTAGCCATAGTTTTATCTCACGTGGTTTTCCTAGAAAGTTTTTTAATGAGGTAGTATCTCAAAGATTTACTCTTAAGAAGAAACTCCAAATAATGGTGAATGACACAACTTTGTATATTGGTATATGTTTTTGAGGTTCACTTACCGTTTCATGTATACTTATTAGCTAAATAGATTGATATAAATATTAAAATATTAACATTCAAGGGTGAGGGTTGTAAATACCCTACTAAATAAATAGATTTTTTATATTTCACCTATTAATATTCCCATTAACCTAACTCATTATATCCCATTAATATTGATTTGTAACCTCTTTACTTATGCTTATTTAGTGATCATATATTATGACATCCTATCTCATTATAGAGTCCTATCTATAATATTATATATATACATGTAGGATGTACATTGTAGATATATCAATGATAATAAGAAGCCCAATCCTCTCCTCCTCTCTTTCCTATGTCCATTATCTATTTCATATTCTCAATATTGCAACAATTAATATTATTATTATGTAATACCCCCATTTTCATGAACTTAATGTTTTCTTTTAAAAATGCTTTTGTGGAGGCCAAAAAGGGAAACACAAGGTTTTATGTGAGGTACTCCATATACACAATCTATGTCAGGTATAAGGTTAAAAATAATTTGTATCTAGAGATTAGGCGTAGGAAGTGCTTAATCTCATAGTGATAAAAGCTTATTAAATAGGAGAGAAGAGATAGACATAAGATAAAGTAGGGGACTAAAAATTAAGAGAGAGAGAGGTAGGGATATTTAGATAACCATTTTTTAATACCAACTTGAATAATCACATTAAGATAATCATATCAACGAATACTTATGGAATATGGAGGCATTTGCTCATGAAAATGAGTAGTACCTATAAAAAGGATGGTCATTATGCTACATATTCTAGTAATGTAAAAATATAAATAAATAGAATAGGGCACACATAGCAAATAATAATCGTATAACAAGATATATAGTGTACTTGCATATGCTACTCATAATACAAGATGATGTAAGAGAAAAACGTATTAAATTTTATACTTAGGTGATTGCAAAATTTCATTTACTTAGTCACATTGAGACTAGAAAACCACTTGTATTATATGCTCTTATATTTCCACCATGGATGGGTGAAAGACGGTTAACTTCATTGATACTTTCACTCTCACATCCAAGCTAAAACACACCCTAGCTATTAGTAAACCATTAATCCTTAAGTACATGTACCCTTTATAGACAAGTAGATTAGGGTCATCTGGTTCCGATAGAGTTAGAGAATTCTCATTGAAACATTTACAATAGTTGGAATCACTTGGTCTCAACTCATGTGATCTTTCCTTTTAAGTATTAATGTCTTATTAGTTCATTAATCAACACTTAGCACATAAAAAAGCTCCATGTGACTTACCTATTGGCATAACACTTTTACGTATAATTACACTTGTTTCATCTTATCGCATGAGATATTTTTTTTTTATCATTTTACATGGAATACCTATTATCACTTAATTCATACCAAATATTGTTATTATTTAAAACACTTGGAAATGTGTCATGGTTAAACAAATAAACATGATATAATCACATGAAGCAATGATAAGGTATATATATATATATATAAAAAGACAACAAGTACAATAAGAGATATTAACCAAGTGAAAAAATCATAATTCCCTCACAAAACCTTAATTCATAAGTCATTCACAACTTCATCCATAAAACTCGTCAAATCACCAAAATTGATACAATACTCCAATATATCATGCTTATTAACATAATTAAAAATATATATTTAACTTTAAAATTTTTCTCATAAAATACCAATATTACCTTTTTGATTACTTAATCCGATTCAAACCACTTTACCATAAAATCATACTTATGCTACTCATACTTATCCCAAAACTCCACATATTAAATCCAATAACACTCAAATCACCTCATTTTTTTAGAATTTAACCCAAAAATGACCAAAATAATCCTATAAAACCTAAAAACCTCAATATTTCCTATTAAACATGACTTGATCCATAATGTACAAAATCTTACCATGTCATGTATCACATTTTATGCAAAAAAACTCAATGAATACAACTAAATACTTATTTTTACACAAAAACTCACAACTTGACCCAAGTGCTCTATAAGTGAGATTAATAACAAAACTCCTAAATTCCAAATTCCACCACACTTAACCAAATTCATACATATACTCACATAAATTATTAAAATTCTAAATATGTAATTAACCATAAAATAGAATGGTCTCAAAACACCATAAAAAGCCTACGGCCAAATCATCCACATGCCAAAAACCACTAAAACTTTTCAACCTCAACTTATTTGCAACAATAAATACTTTAACGTAACTTAATACAATTAAACACATGTTATATATATAAAGTTTCTTGATATTTTAAGGCAAAGCCTAGCATGACGTAAAACATAGAGCATCATATAAAATTATAAACATACATAAAATCATGAATTTATAATAAAATGATAGAATATAAGTTGAATAAACCTAAACATGATTTTCTTATGTAAAAGCATTCTATCATGGATTTATTTATTAAAAAAAAACTAGACTAGACTAGAGACATGTATCCTTACCAAAGACTACATTGGTCTCTTACCAAATGTAGTCTCACTTACCTCATTCTACACTTTGGTCACCTAGCAAAAGAAGAAAAAAAAATAGAATTAGAAGTTAAGATTCAAGAAGATTATAATAGAAAAGAACATAAATAAATAATGGATGAATATGATTCCTTAAGTTTCAAATGTTGGGCTTGAACAAACTTAAGTAAACATTCACCAATCTATGAATTTAACTCTCTTTTGTTTACAACAAACACCAAAAAGTTAAAGTTCAAGACTTTAGAAGTATGAAAAGGGAAAGGATGGAGAGAACATAAGGGGGGAAAGGTTATATGGTCAAGGAGACAAGACAAGAGCAAGGCATAAACACACAAACAAGGAAAGGCTAGAGGAGAAAGCAAAGAAGTGTAAGATTTGACAAAAACCAAGGGGGCACAAGCCCCCTTAAGGCCATCGACAACAACAAGAAGGGGAGAGGGGTAATCCGATGGGGAAGGTTGTTGGCAAGTAAGAGGAGTGATGAGAGTAATTCACATGGGTGAAAGAGACTAAGATAGTTGGTGGGATATTATTAAGTTGATTGTGTATGAAAATTTGGTTGATCGAGCAAGGATAAGGTAGGATCTAACCATGAGAGGCACGTGGATTAGATTTTTGAAGCCAACATGTCCAAAAAAATCAACAATAATTAAAAAATAATTTTGATGAGGTAAAATGTCCAACAAAATGTTAAAAATGGAGAAAATAATAAATTAATGCCCCAAAAATTATTAAAATTTAGGAGGATTTCAAATATATAAAACATTAGGCTGAGAAATTGATTTGAGATAAAAAAAAAAACAATAATACTAGTAATTGCTTAGCTCTAGTCAACTAGGTAAAGTTGGTGGTCGACCACTAAGTGCCATGGACAAAGAGATCTCAAAAGCTATTATTCGATCGACTCAAGGGTAAGCCTATTGACTATTTTCAATCTAACCAAAGAGTTTGAAAGGTAACGAGGTAAAATGAAGGTTTAGGGGGTTTGGATAAGGAATTTAAACAATGGTGAAGGATTAATGAAGGAATTACGAGGCTATTCACCTAAAAAATAGGGTTAGAAAAAATTGGAGTATCGTATATTATTAGTAGTAGTTGTATAATAATTAATTTGTTTGTATTTACTATATTAAAACTAAAACTTAATAGATCTAATCTCAATTGATCTAATATAATCTAATGTTATATATTCTTAAAATAAATTCGAGAGGAAGATACCCTAAACCATAATACTAGCGGCACACAAGTATATCCGTATATGTATAGTATCATAAAATGCTACATCGTCTTAAAAAAATATTCTTTTCCTATGTTAAAGGGCTTTTTTTCATACATTCAAGGAGAATATTAAATAATATATATATTTTTTTTATTTTATCATTTATTTTTTTGGAAAAATGGAGCAAAATAAAGGTTATTACAACTTGAAAATATAAAAATTATAAGAATACGCAATCAAAATTAACAAATAAAATTGTAAAAGTATATACAAAAACTCCGTAAAAAAACCACCGTATTCTGTTTTTCTTGCGGTTAATCATTATCGAGTAACAAATAAATAATTAAGTAACTATGAGAATAAATTAATCATGCATAGAAACACGTTACTCAAGTACAACGGAAATGAGTTTGAGGTTGACAAGGAATAATGTTATTCCAATGTATATGTACATATAAACGTCATTTTCCATATTTACAGTTATCACCATTCACCACCACCACCGTGTCTCAGTTGCCCGCCACCATAGACACGTAATCCATTGATATTGACAGGCAAACCAAACATATGACACATTTCTACTCAAAAAAAGAAAAGAAAAAGAAAAAGAATGAGACACAAATATATACCTACGTACCGCTGGGCCAGGCATAACGAAGTTAAAAAAAAATAACCCAGTTATAATAAAACTTTGGGCTGTCCTTCACCTTGCTCTCTCTCTCATGTACTAGCATCGGTTAACAGGATCGAGTTAGATCAAATTCGATTAGATGTAGATTTAAATCTATTTATGTTATTTACATTGAAATCTACTATATATTTATCGAATTTTATAAGTTTCTATTTAAATCTAAATTTACTTAGTCTAAAAAATAAACGAATTTTAAACGGATCATTCATGAATTCAAATATTTTTGAAAAATAATAATTAATACTCTATATAAATATAAAAAATAATATATTTATCTTTTATATAGCTTATTATATATTATTTGTTAAAAAAATCTTTCGAGTGAAAAAATAATTATTTTAAAATAGTTAAGTTAATTTTTCAAATAATGTTTTAATACTTTTTGAATATAATATTATATATATTTATATATAGTTTATAAAATAAATATATAAAAATTAAATTAAAAAAAAAATAAGGAGTTCAAATAAGTAAATATACTCACGTACATATATATATATATATATATATATATATATATATATTAAACAGGTATGAGGAGTCGGGTCTGGATCTAGAACTACTAGAACTAGACCCAAACTTATTTAGATATATATGAATCCAGACTTAATCCAAATCCATCGGATTCAAAAATTATGGATCCAAACTCGTTAAAAACAAGATGGATCTAGGAGGTCTGGGTCTGGTTGAGGATCCATTGTCATCTATACGAGTCAATCTATCTGGCATGTTTTACAAGTAAATTGGTGAGAATATGGGAATTTAAGAAACTTGTCTGTTTTTTTTTTTAAACTAAAGAACCAATAGTTTTTGTGCAAATCAGTGCAGTTTTGTCATCACTTAGTGAAACTCCGAATTTTCCCTCCATTTTAAGAACTCCTTTCATGGGCACATATTTATCATAAAAGGTGGTAAATGAGTCATATCATTCAGATTTGATTTGAATTAAAATTAGACCTATAATATAATTGAGTCGAGTTTTAAATTTAGGTCAATATCTTTTGAATTTAGACCCAACTCATGTAACGATGTTTCGTGTTGAGTTTGTGTCAAGTTAAATTATTTTGGGTTAAAAAAAACATTTAGCTAGTTTCATATTTAGCCTATTTTATTTGGATTAAAAAATTCAGATTAGATTGATTCGAATATACAAACTGTGGCTTTTACCAGGCTTGGGTTAGGTGTATTTGGTTTAGAATTTATATCGACATTAAATATTATTAATTTAATATTATAAATAACTTAAAATTTGTGATTTTTTTTTATTATTGTTATGCTTATTATTGCAATTATTATCATAATATATGTATTGATACAACAAGTTATTATCAAAAAATGTGTAATAATAAAAAATTAGTATTGTTATTATTATTATGAGTATTAGTATTAGTATTATTAGTATTATAGATATTGATATAAATATAGCTATAAATGTTATTATACACATAATTATAATTATTTTTAAGACTATTGTTATAATTATAACTATCATATTAATTAAAATAATTATTTGTATTATTATAATGCATAATAATTGTTGTATTATCATTATTATCATCTTTAGATATATAATAATCATTATGATAATTAGAAATATAATAATAATAATATAATATTATTATTATTATTATTATGTATTACAACTATAATTATAATTATAATTTTTTATATTTATGATAATAATATTAATTGAATTTTTATATTTAAATTTGATAGAAGTTAATATGATATTAAAATAAAGTGAAAAGAACATAATCTTACTAGTTTTATTTTGTTTTTTGTTATATGTATTTATATATATATATATATATAATTTTATTAATGCTTATAAAATAATTTATTGTTGATCAAAATTAATTTTAATTTAGATTAGATTTTAAATTATATTTTAATATATATGGTATGAGTTTGAGTTGGATTATTTATGGTTTAATCATTATCTTTTTAATCTTTATGTGTGGGTTAAATCTGATTTGAGTTATTTCAGTTTTGATTATTAAGAGTTGGGTAATTATTAAATTGGCTAAATTTAAATGAATATTTTAATGGACTTAGGTTGTTTTAAAATGTCGAGCTGAAATCAGGAAGACCCGTTTCTAGTTCCAAAATGGGGTTGCGTCGGATCATTCAAGTTGGGGTAGGTTTACGAGGGTAAATAATACCTTCCTGTTTCAGCGCTGTAATTTTTGTGTTGTTTATTTGTCTTCAGATCTGGTACGAGTTCGACCTTCATCGTTCGTCCTTAGGAGCTCGAGCGCTTTGTCTGTCCCTAATCCGTAGGAGCTCCGGAGACCGCAAGGCCGTCTTCTTCGGTCGTCCTTCATCCTCGTTTGCTTATCTGGTTGCTCGCACAATTCGTAAAGAGACACTGGAAATTGAACACTAAGCTTGCACGTGGAGCTTAGAATCTCAGCCTCAAATCAGTACATATTATCTCTTTGACTGTTTAAAAATTGAAACTAAGAAGCCAATTATCACTTGCTTGTTGCTATGTGATACATTGAACAACAATGGTTTTCAAATTTTTATTTAACTTCTTGTGGTTATTTAGCCTTATAAGAGTACCAAACGTATTGTCTTAACTTGTTGCTCGATCCTGTAATATCAAGTCAGTATTCTATTTGTTATTTAGCCTTCTTAGTAAAATATATATATTCAATTTGAGCAGGTTGCTTCTATCTATCCACCAAAAATTGAGCTTGATGTTGTTGCGATTCATTGAGGCCTGAGACCAACTCATTCTGATTGGTTGAATACGTAGTATTGAAACTAGCGGCTACTGTAAAACTTGAGCTTGGATGATGCGCTATACATGTCCTTGATTTATGTCTTCTTATGAGGAGATATGCCTGCATTTTTGGATCATCGGCTAGCGCAGTTAGGCTCTGAGTTTTTAGTTTGTAACTTATAATTTGATGAATTGTGGTTTTTGAACTAATTTCTATTATTTTCAGTGGCTTATAAATACGTAAGGGAGTTAATATTTGATTATGTTCTTCTGCAATCGTATTTGAATACTTGAAAGGCTTTTCATGAATATTTGCAATCGTATTTGAACTAATTTCTTCTATTTGAATACGTAAAAGGCTATTGATATCAAATTATTCTATTTTGTAATTTTATATAAGTATGCTAGGGTATCTTCGTGATAAAAATATATATTATTTTATGATTTAGAATATGTGATATTAATTATTAAATAATATTTTTAAACAAATATCTATGAATTTTAATTTTATTTAGCCAATGATCTGACTCACTATTGGTTGGGAAGGTGTTAATTAAAATTAACCCTAATTAGGAAAAGGATCACCCGACCTATAGCGTCTAATATTTCATTTTTGTGGGTCTTATGTGGTCTTATTTGCGTCTTTCTATTAATAAATTTTTGTAATGAAATCATCAACCAAAAGTATAAGAAGATCTCTGATAGAATTTTTCTGGCTTCAAGGCAGTCGGTTTGGTTGCTAAAACTATCGGGAGGACTATATTTGTTGATAATAAATATCCCATCAACGTCATTAGTCCTCTCGTATCCTTGGTTGAATCCCTCCACACAAAGTCAAGACTGATAGCAATGTGCTCCAGTGCACTGTTATAGTCCGTGTTTGGGGGGAAGAGAATAAATTAATAGACCCGTATGATATATGCACTTTACTTCCTATTTCAAAAGAGCCCTAATTACGCACGTACGTCCGTCCGTTTACATTCCATGCACGTATAGGTTTCTTTCTCTCTTCTTCTTCTTTTTTTTTTCCTTTTTGGGGAGGGGGGGGGGGGCGGGGTGTTTATTTCTTATTTAAAGATAGAAAAAAATAGTTGGTGGTTTATTTGAATCAAAGTAATTAAAGTTAGTCAATCTATTTGATATTTAGTCCATTTTTTTATATATCCCAATATATATGTACATATAGAGAATATTATCTGTACATTTATATATAATTAGGTATACATATTAGTATAATTATATGTACATAATATTTTTATAATTAAAACTAAATACTTTACGACCATTTTGATTTTTATCCTATTAATTTCACCTAAATAGACTACCAAGAAAATTTTCCAAAAATGTTGGATCGAATATCTTACGTGTGTGATATTTTTTTAAATTCATTGAATGACATTAATTTATATACCAACTTAATAATGATCCATAACGAAACGTAACTAATGTAATGATCAAATATGAGCATCATAAATCCATTTTTGACCGGATACGAAAAGGCTATAATACACGCAATCGCACTAATTCACCAGCTAGCTCGTATGCTAACGGCCAACTGTTTCGGGAAGACCTACATGTAGTAACGCCTACGCAAAGAAGACGAAAGTGGATGTATAGACACCACCAGAACAAAAAAAAAAAGAAAAAAAAAAGAAAAAGGGGAAAGATAGAAAGATGGACAACGAACAAGAAACTACTTGAGGAAATACCAGAGTGGCTGGCTCCAACAATCGGAAAAGGTAGGTTTCACAGAGGAACCCGCCCGTAAGAAGTAGAGGTCGCTTGCTTCTTAAATAGGGCTGTGAAATGAATTGATTTGATAACTGAAATGAGAAGAAGGCCAGTAATGGAACCAACCAACTATACAAACATCAATTCACAAGGAAAAATCGCAACTTCATTCCCATTTAAATTTACATTGTGTCCCACTAATATTGCAAAGCCAGCAACAGTAGCAGTAGTTTGTTTGTTGTTTTTCTTCTTTTTTTTATCACTTTCTTTTCTCCGTAGCAACAACATATCAAAGTTTCTTTAGTTAATTAACCTTTGACTGATCTAATTAAATTTTTTCCTATATAACTATATATTGCATTAAAAAAAAAATAACTATGATAATCCATATAACCTCAACGGAGCTGCCAGCTCGCTCGAGTGTCGGTCACTGACACATAGATAGAAGTCTTGTTGGACGGACCAAGCGGTGACGACGTTATTTTTCTGCCTAAAAGACTTCCCAAGGAAGGTTCACCAACTCATGAGCCAAAGAATGAATCCAGCATTTTAATAACAATTGCTTGTCTCCATCATTCATCAAAATACCGTTCTGTTCGTCTGCAGCAACACTCTCCGAAGCTCCTGAACGATCCCTTGTAGCAGAACTGGTTTATATATTAATCCATTAATCCCAACCTGTGTGAATTTTTCTCGATCATCATCCTCAGCGTTTGCAGTCAGCCCGATGATCAGTGGCCAGCTTCGGCTACAGAACTTACGGATACGTGTTGCGACCTCGAACCCGTCCAACGCTTCCATTTGAAGATCCAAAATGACAAATTGGTATGAGGACCCAGATTGTCTGATTGCGTTAAGACAGTCCAGTCCTGTCGGGACAGCAGTCACCACACAACCAAGCTTCTGTAGCAACCTTCGAGTAACCGCCCTATTCATATCGTCTTCGTCAGCTAGCAGTACGTGGATGCCCCTAAATATGGAGTTGGAATGCGGCTTCTCTGAAGGCTCTCCTGATTCGGATATCATGATCCCGATCGATGGTCGTAGTTGAAACCGAAGAACCATAGCCATACTCTGAGGAACTCCCTGGTCACTAGGGACGACCCAAATGTTTCCTTGCATCAACTGCCACACGTAAAAAAATAATTTTGAGTCATAATTATGGAGAGGCAAGTGTTTCCTGGTAATACAAACTGCTGCTGAAAAGGATCAATATCCAGTCATTTCTTATGAAGTCACGGATGGCTACTAGTCCTTGACTGGACAAATAAGTGTATGAACGGGACCCAGAAATAAAGAACTGATAGCCACCGATCCATTTAAAAACCAATGATGAAGTTAATAGCTCTCATTGAGCAGCACATCACGTATCTAATGCAAAACCGACACCCCATCTTCAGCTTCCAATATAGAATATAGCACGAAACAAACTGGTGGACGACATTGTAATATTATTATAATAGCCACAAGGAGTGCTTAAGATTAAGTCGACAAACATTCGATGGTGCCAAGTATATCTAGATTAACTTCTCTTCTCATTTGTAATAGAGCACTTACTCATGAGACCTATGCAAAATGCAAGCGATGCACTTGTAGCACAGATGCTCATTCACCTAATTATATATATATATAATATTTGGATGAACTATAGCCAAATGTTGTCATCACGAGAGAGAAGTGCGATGCTTGAAGACAGAAACAGAAACGTAACATCGAGGTTCATTAATGCAGTTTTGACATCATGATGAACATGTATTGCTGCTAGGTCATACTTCAATAAAGGACAGATAAAAGGAAAAAGAATGAGAAATAATGCACCTGAACCAGTTTTTGACACACGTTGAAGCTCAGGTCCCCCTCAACTACCTCAGACCTGCATCTTTGGCCAGTGAAGTGTGGCAGCAACGCTAAAGAGGTGACTTCAGCCTCAAAACGAACATAAACGTAACCATCAGAGGATCCTGATCTCCACTGTGCCTTGGCTAGGTCATTTCTTCCACGGCTTCCATGTTGTAACAAAGCCCGAAATTTCAAAGAACCACCTGCTGTATTACTATCCAGCAAATTACCAACCATGTGTAAGATCACCTGAAAAACCCTTCTTTCATCACCCATTACATGGCTCGGCAACGAGCTGTCCACCTCAATAACAAAATTACAACTTTTATAAACACACAGGCACTTGGCAACACAACCTGCTTCTCTTATCAAGGAATGTAGGCTAAAACATCTAATCTCCGATGGAAACCTTCCACCCTCTTTTGGTGAGTCATCCATTAGATCATTTATCAAAACTGAAAGAACATTGCTAGCCTTCATCATTGTATCAATAATCAATCGCTGCTCAGTGCGGAAGTTCTGATCTTGCAACATAGAGATCAATCCCAAAACTGAGTGCAGTGGCTTTCTCATCCCATTGCTCATTACTTTCTGAAATGAACTCCTTGCTTTACTAGCCATCATAGCGTCTTTCCTTGCCTGCTGCAAAGCTCGATTCTGTTCAACAAGTTTCTCCCTTGTAAGTTGAGATTCCTCCAGGACAGCGGCATGGGAGATAGCTACTGCTACTTGATCAGCAACCACTTTAATTATCTCAAGTTCTTGGGGTGTCCAAGATCGATCTTGTCCATATGGAAGAACCAAAACGAGTATAGCATAACAAGCCTGAATTAATTCAGGGGTTCCACCTTTGAAATCAGAAACAGTAAGCATTGGCATCCGTATAGCAGCCACAGCGCCAGGCTCACCTGATCCCCCACTGCTTGCAACACCAAGAGCAGAGTCAGTCCGAAGTATCTTCACCTCCTCACACTCTTTAATGTGAAGAACATCTGGATCGATATACGGCATTGTACGACGGTAAACATTTGGAGAATTCCTCCCTTCCAGTTCATGAGTCAGGATCATCTCTGTCCGGTTCTCATTGGGCACCCAAACGGCACAATTCTGCAAATCCAGTATCTTTGACAGCTCAACAAGAGTTGTGTACAGAATAGTATGCCTATCAAGAGACTTCCGAATCTCTTGAGTAAGCATACGAACATGCCATCCAGCCTCACTTTGTTTCTTTTTGAGTCCAACCTCCCTACCCAGATCCCATGTCTTCTTCTTCAACATAAATTCTCTCACCTTTACCTTGAGAAGCAAAGGAATGAGAGTGATAAGAGTAATGGCTGTAGCACAAGAGACTAAGGCTGTGAGAAGCTTGAATACTGTGAGAGCCATAGCAAGCTCAAAAGCATGAGGACCATAAGTCCAACCATTTAGCAAATGGGTCATCCCACAAAGAACTATGAAGGCTATGAATTCGAAAAGTACCCATTTAAAGGGGACATTTGAGCAGCTGACAAAGTAGAGGAGCTCAATCGGGATTGAAAAATATGCAACTGCAATCAAGAAATCACTCACTTTTTGGCATTCCAATATACTCTCAATGCTCCATAAGCCCTCATCCTCACAGTTACACCGAGGGTACCCATTATCAGCAGAAGCAGACGATATGAGGAGTACAGAAATAAGCAGACCAAAGACTACTGCCCTCCACATTGCACCAAGAACAGGTTAAAGCTATTTCTCTCAATCCATCGGACACAATGACCACCTGTCCTTTATAGTTATCATCCTTGGTAACATGATAGATAGAAAGTGAACTGGTATTTGAAACAAGCACCGGGACAACTTGGATTAAAGCATTATAGAACGCCCAACCTTTCTTTGCACATTGCCTGCACATAGACATTGTGACATAATATTAAATAGCCAGTTGCCAATTTCGGGACCCATTGATAAATAATATTTTAATCAATCATCTTACGTGCCTATAAAACACAGGACTTCCGGATAATCAACTTTAGAATTCTACATGATACCCTATACTCAAACCATTCAAATGACCCTTCCTGCCCCTAAGCTCTAGGCACTTCCGAATAAGATAATCAATTCCACTTAACAATTCAAACAATCTTATTATAAATTCAATTCTAAGGCTGATTCTTAAAAAAAAAAAAAAAAGAGTATAACCAGCAAAAAGAACAAACAAACAAAACAAAAGATGATTTGTAGAAATTGAAACCCGGAAACATTGAGCAATCATAAAAAGAGAACAAGAATAAGTAATACAGGAAGAGATGAGCATAAACTATATACCTGAGAAGAAATAGATGAACAAAGCCGGAAGTAACTGTCGCAGTTCAGCCCTCGCCAGAATCAGATCTTCAACATTACGACAACATGCAAAGAAATGGAGACCCCCCATGTTGAAATCTAAACATCAAATCCTTATCCCTAAGTCTCCAACCACGCTTACAACAGAATAAATACCAACGCCAACATTGAACAAATCTGGAAGAAAATTCAATCCACTCTCTCCGCCTTCCTCTTACAATCCGTCAATCTCCAATTCCCAAACAATTTTAAAAACCTTCTAAAAAAGGTAGATCCCAATCAAACAGAAATATTAAGGAAAATCAGATATGAAATAAGGCAATCACTGAGATGGTAAAGCAGACCGCATTTCACCGCACAATCCGCTGATTTAATCACTCGACTGCGGTAACACATAATCAACACTTGAAGAACAAAAACGAAAAAAGGTAAACGGACTGAAATGGGCCTTTCTATATAAGTGAGGAGATCAAACGTTTAATAAAAAGAATCAGGGTGCACAAGGTAGATGGCGAATAAATTTGGGCTCGCAGATTCAAGTCTTAACTTAGCTGAAAGTTCCTCCGAATTCCCCTCTCACTTAAAGGTGTTTTTCAAATTCCAAATTACAGACAAGCACCCTTCAAATATGTTCGATGAGGAAACCAGGGGGGCGGCTCTTCTCGCTCTCTCTTATAATTATTTTTTTTTTTCCTTCGAGGGGGAGGGGGGGGGACTAGAAAGGAAGGATAGAGACGCCTGTCTGCGCCGCTGTTTGACGCAGTGAGTGGTAAAATACAACTGAGCGAAGGAAAGAGAGAGGCAGTGTTGTTGTGGGACCCGAATCTTATGTGAAGAGAACTTGGACGTTCTTGGGGTCTGTAAATCTTCCTCCCATTTAGAAATGTTGTCCTTCTTTAATCTTGTTTTAAAAGTAATGTCTGTATTTGACTCTTCATGTAGTAGTATAGTTTATCCCATGGAATTTTTTTATTAGAAGCGCTTGTTGGGCTAGATTTTGATGCTATTGATATTTAGTGTCTACCTATAATCTATAATTATATAAAATTAAATTGTACCTTTCAATATCGGGCACAAACTTTCCTACTCAAACTTATTGGCAGCAAAAATCTGCGATTACAATTGAGACAACAATGCATAAACGTTCTCTGTATATTTACAAGATTATTATTGTTTATTTTAAAAATAAATTTTAATCATTAATTTTTTTAAACTATAGTATATTATGGTATAAAATATAATTATTATATTTATATTAAAAATATCTTGATCAATATATATTAACATATATTAATTATCAAAATTTATTTTTAAAATATGTAATTGAATATGAAATTAGTAATTAAATAAGTGCAATGGAATATTAGTTAATTAATTTCAATATGATTTCCCCAAAATAGAATATCATTTAACCCTTTAACTCGTAATAAAATTGAGTGTATCAAAACACCATCAAATTTTGTAATGAAAAATTTTCTATTTTCAAATAATACTATAGAAGTAAAATAAAAGTCGATGATAAAATCGTTGCATCGAATATTAATAGGCCTAACTAGATTTAAACATATATATATATATATATATATATATATATATAAACACATTAATAAGATTATATAAACCAACAAAAAAATATAATTTATGTTAAAAAGGGATAAAATATCTAAATAACCGATAAAATAAAATGGACCCAAACATAGACAAAAATTCTTATTAGTAGGCCTAGCTATAGGCATCATCACTCCCCCTTCAAACATTGATAATAAGATTATATAAACCAACAAAAAAATATAATATATGTTAAAAAGGGATAAAATATCTAAATAACCGATAAAATAAAATGGACCCAAACATAGACAAAAATTCTTATTAGTAGGCCTAGCTATAGGCATCATCACTCCCCCTTCAAACATTGATTAATCATCGCTAAAGAGCTAATTATCTTAGCCACATCAATTAGAGCTTCATCATCATACACAAACATATTATTTATCCATTGAATGGATAGGAATTACAAGTGTGTAATACCCTGAAAATTTGATTAGCCTAATCTTGTGTCATTAACGCCCTAATTTGATTTTAATCTCAAAAAATCTTATTTTTTAACCTTAACCAACTTTCTTAATCCTAAGACTGAAACTTTAATTCTGATAAACCATAATTCGTAAACTAAAATCAAAACTGCTAAAATTTTCTTTAATCTAAATTATTTGGCTAATCCAAAATCACCTAATTTAATCCTAATCCTCTAACCCTTCTCCCTTTTTCCTTTTCTTTCTCCTTTTCTTTTCTTCATTTCTTTCCTCTTCTTCCTTTTTCTTTTCTTTTCTTTTCCTTATTTTCCTACGCCGATTTTGTGGCGTGAAAGATTTGGGTTCCTTTGCACCACCCCCATCACCTTGTCTCCCACATGCACCATAACACCATAATCCCTACCACCCTCATTCCTATCTTCTTATTCTTCTTCTCTTCCCCTGCACACACCACCATCACACTCTGCTGCTGCTTTGTTTCGACTATTAGCCACCGTCACCATCACCTTCTCCACTTTTATCTCCTATGCATGTCTCCTTCGTGTGCCACCCTCACCGAAACTATCACCATCACCCTTTGCTTCTTCCTATGCTACCTTTGTCATCCTCGTGCACCACCATCATCTCCATCATCCTCTACAACATTTTTCCCCGTTCGCACGCCACCACTCCCCTGCCATTTTTCTCCTCCTTGGCGTGCCACCATACTAGTATATATACCCCTCCATCTCTCCATTTTATTCTCATCCATTACCTCCCCGACCTTCTTCTCTTCATCCTTCTCCTTCCTTCTTCTTCTTCCTCCTTCTTTCTCAGTTTTTGGCATTCGAACCACCCAATCCACCACCAAGCACCACCTCGGCCACCACTCATTGCCATTTGGGCGGTGGACCGACCACCAAGTTCGCCCTAACCTTATCCCTCGCCGTTGTCGGCCATCGCCACCAACTGCCGCCTCTTTTCCCTTCTTCTTTCCCTCGTTCGTTGTAGTGTTGCAGAGTGCACGGTCTATGCACTACCTACTGCATGGTCGTGTAACACTTAAATTTTTTACTGCATGGCCGTACAACTTTTGCATCGCCTGGTCGTGCGTCTTTTCTTTCCTCGACCTCTTGTGCACTATTTATGTACGATCATGCAACCTTCGCACCGCCTGGCTGTGCATCTTGTTTTCTCTCAACCAAAAGCTGTGCTACTTGCTGCACAACCAGGTAACTTCATTTTTTGGTAGTGTACCCCTATTTTCCCCCCAAACCTTGTCCAAACACCACCAAAAGTTAACCATAGCTCCACCACACATTTTTCTACACTTCCATACAATTCAAGCTTCCATCTGACTCCAATTAATTCCATTTTTACCCTCCTCTACCTTAACTTCCCTCTCAATCCTTAATCTTCAATCCTAATCATATTTTATCTTATTTTCATAGGTTATCTTCTGGTGATCTCGGAGGAGGTATAAGATTTACTTGTATAGAGCTCGGTGTCCTTTTTGGTAAGGATACATGTCATAGCTAGGAATTTATGTAATACTTGTATTTATTATATGTGCTTTTGTGTTAAGTATGTTGTACTGAGTAATATATTTATGGAAATAATATGAAATGATATTCTTAAGAGTAATGAAATTATGTAAATACGTATTTGGGTTTAATATTGGATACGAGATATCTATGGGAAACTAAGGATTTGTACTTCGGATATTGATTGGAAATTTATATGTTTTGGATTTCATAAGGCTTTAGGCGAATATGATTGTCTTGATTACCTTAAGGGTACTATGATCATTTGAGGATAATTACATGGTCGTACTTATGTTGGTAAGCTGTATGTCTTATGAATTTATATAAGTTCAGCATGATAATATACAATCAACTCTAAATAAGGTACTAATCATTTAAAGTGAAAGATCACATCAGTTGGGTCGATGTGTTTATATGGCTCCATTCTATCGGATAATAATAGTAGCTTGGGTGTGTTGTCCTCGAGAAGTGCATCAATCCTTTACATCGGATTGAGAATAGTGGGGCCTCATACTTAATGTGAATGAAAATATGATTAAGAGATAAAGTATAAATGAAAAGATACTAATCATTTAAAATGGAATATTACATGAGTCAGGACTGAGGTGTTGAGTCCGTTCTATCGAATAATAATAGTGTCTCAGGTGTGTTGTCCCCGAGAGGTGTTTCAAACCGTTCCACTTGTTTAATAATAGTGGCTCAAGAGTATTTTACTCTAAGAGGTAACATTACTGATCATCCGTTTTATGGGTGCTACTCAATCCAACGAGTAGACGACCAAGATGTTTATGTGCAGGTCGATGAGGACAAGGTGTATGAATTCACAGCCTTTGATGCTATATATGTGGAGGAGTGATTCCTTTGTATTAGGGTTTTAGTCATAGAGTTATGTTATCTTGATGACAGTTTTACCCGAATACCTTTTTCAACTCTTATTTCAGTGGGATCCCTTTTGTTGTATTTTGATATTGTAATCGGAGTTGATCTCCAAACACTTATTTGACATTATTAAAAGTTGTCTCATTTCTTCTTATCATGTTTCAAATTTTTTTTAATTATTTTTGCCTTGTGATTGATGTAAAGATGGTAAGGTAAGCTAGAATTATATCAATTACGGTGATAACACCCAACTAATTGATTATACACTTCCGCTTAAAACAAAATTATTCAGTAGTAAATTTTGGAATATTACAAAGTGTTAGTATAAGTATATTATTATTATGTAAGAATTAATCATTACACATAAGCACAGGCACATTGATACCCTATGCACACCATAAATGAATCATGCTATAACAAATATAAACCCATAACATGAAATCAAACTAGCTTCCTAACATGGCAAGGATATAATATAATATCACATGAAAACCTCATTCTATGGAGGAAAACTTAAGGGATCTCTAAAATTTAGTTCCAGCATAGCATAGAATCATATTCAAGATTTTACCAGTATTTTTAGATATTGACACTAAACATAGATCATGATATCACCTGAAAATATCTTGACATAAAGTAAGGAAATCATGTAAGATACAAGGACATATTGTAACACCCTCATTTTTACTACTAAAATTTTTTATTTTATGGGAGTGTTAATTACAAAATTAATGGGTGTTACTGCTACACTTAGTATAAGTCTGGCATCCTCTCCCATTCTTATACTAAATGTTAAGGCTAAAACATTACTTGATTTCAATAACATGATTACAAAAGTAAGAATACAGAGAATAATAGATAAGTACGATGCTAGTTAAAAACTAACGTCAGTAATTTACCAAAACTCAAGAGAAAAATTACAAGAGGACATAAAAGTCCAAGTACAATCAGAGACCAGATAGAAAAGAGATACTGGAATTCTTACACTCTCAAAACCGACTAAAAAATTTCAACTAAACTTGGAAGCTAACCTGCAAAGTCTATTGCCCATTAAATAGGTAGGGGACCATAAAAATGAACTCTTCAGTACTACGGTACAGAGCAATCATTTATACTAAACTAATATGATAAAATAGCATGGAACACATGAAAGACATACAACCAATATTATATAAAACATATACATACACATACGAGGATTGAGATACAATAATCATTTAGATAATCTAATTCTATCTAGGTCGCATACAACTCCTATTAGTTCATCTAAAACAACTAGACTGACCAAATGAACAACCCATAGATACTCCCTAAAGTATGATTATAATAAAACCCTAAAACAATAACCATAAGGCATCACGATAATACATGGTATAATCTTAAGACATGCATAAGATTATCAAGATACAATAATTATATTAGATAAATCATAATCACTAAAACCACATACTACTCATTAGTTCATTGAGGACCTAGTAAAACTTACCAAACTAACATACTAGAGATGCTCTCTAAAGTATGATTGGATCAACCACAGCACAATAATCATAAGGCATCATGATAATACATGGTATAATCATTAAGAAAAACATGAGATGATCCAAACACAATTATCATAACATATAGGCAGCAGCCACCAAATTACATACTATTTATGCGTGTTCATTTAGAACATAAAAACACTTATCCACTAAGCATCCCAAGAAGCTTTATGAAACAATAACTAAAACCCAACTCTACACCACAATTATAACCTTTACAACATAATTCATGTCTCAGCATCAATCATAACCTAATACATAACATCACTAGTATGTTCATAGGTATACTATAATGAGATCCATAACATCACAAGTATACTTATAGGTAAAATATAACAAAATACATAATGTCATAGGTATACTTACAGGTACATCATAATAAAATCTATAATATCACATATATGCTCACAAACATAATACCAACATAGGTAGGTAAGAAGACTGCTACTGAAACCACGAGTAAACACAAAGACTAGTACAAGGTTGCTAGAAAACCATAAGTACACATGAAGACAGCTACCAAACCATAGGTAGGTATAAAGGCTGCTACCGAAACCATAGGTAGGTATAAAGGCTGCCATCCAAACTATAGGTAGGCACAAAGGCTACTACTAAAACCACAAGTAGGCACAAAAGCTACTACCAAAACCATAGGTAGGCACAAAGGCTACTACCGAAATCATAGGTAGGTATGAAGGCTACTACCAAACCATAGGTAGACACAAAGGTTGCTACCAAACCAATCCAATATCCAATAATAATCATTCCAATCAAATAATATCATTTTCATTTTTATTTACTCAAGGGGGATACAATAATAATCTAAAGACATAAAAGTACAATGGTCATACTGGCGCATAAGGCATTATGGTATCCTTCTAACCATCTAACCTTGAGCCATAATAATACCCTGGTCATACTAATGCACAAGATGCACAATACCCTCCTCACCTTAGACACTTAATCCTTAAGTATTAATATCTACTATAGGGCCCGTAGATCACCTATAGAGTATATTAAGACCTTATTAGGGCATAACTAGCACACCATAAAGCTAAACAAATCAAGGACTCCTACCTCATCTCTAGGGTAACTACCCCTAGAGAGAATTCATTCCCAAACTCGAGGTCTTCAACTTTATATATTAGTATTTTATAAGGTGATCACAGATATCACATTTTACACAATCATTCCCATTTCCATACTTATCCATTTTTCCTTTATTTTCAATTATCCAAGTCAACTCTAAGGTCAACGACCCAAAACAAGGTCAACTTCAACATTAAGGTTAACCTATTAAAATTCTAAGTCCATCCTATGTCCAATTATTCACATTTGGGATTATTAGGTCAAAATGATCAAAATGCCCCTAAGACCAATAATTATCAGATTATCATATATTTAACTACTAATTCCTTTTTATTTATTAATTCACCTTGAAAAGGTTAAAATAAAATAATCTAATTATTTATTATGCAATTTAAATTATCAACTATGTCAAAAGATGATTTTGCCCTTACACCTATTTCTGTATACAAAGCCCTATCATATACTTTTAAAACATACAAAACACATGATCGCATAATCAATAATAGATAATACATATTAGACATGATTTTTAGGATACACTAAAAATGAATAAAGTGCCCCTAAGGTACACATCCATAATTATTATTCCATAATTATATCTAAGCATACTCACCCTATTATTTTATACATACTTATCACAATTTTTTTAATCGTTAGAATCATTTTAATCATACTTTAGTACCTGAAATATTTTACATAAGATAACATGCTCGTTTTACTGATTTTCATGATAATAAAAATTAACACATAATTGTATTGTAACAAATCATGCTTAACACATTTTCATATACTAAAAACCCTAATGTGCTATAATACAATATTTATCATTTTAGTAGGGTATAACAGTTACATGAATTCTAGCAAAAACATAAAATTAGTGATATCCACTAAAAAATATTAGGTTCTGCTTGTAACACCCCCAAATTTACTACTGAAAAATTTCGTTTAAATCAAAGGTTTAGCGGAAACGAAAGAATTTAAAACTATAAACTTGGGGGTATTACCGCCACACTTAGTACCAG
This sequence comes from Tamarix chinensis, assembly GCA_030549775.1. Classification (NCBI taxonomy): domain Eukaryota; kingdom Viridiplantae; phylum Streptophyta; class Magnoliopsida; order Caryophyllales; family Tamaricaceae; genus Tamarix; species Tamarix chinensis. The sequence goes on from CM060175.1 coordinate 70,242,391, forward strand.
ACCGGTTCATTCTACCGTTCCGGTACTAAGTGCTAAGGCTAAATCCGATCGTCAATAAGCACAAAGTATCATAAAACGCAAAACGACATTATCATAAATCATTAATAAGATATAAGTCCAATAGAAGTTTGAATACGCTTTAGGATTACAACCCCATAATATTTTTTTTCCTTTTAAAACATGAAACGTATTACAAAATATAGCTAACAAAGCAATTCCCAGAAAGGGTTAGTATCCGGATCACCTACTCACTCAAGTCAAGCCTTCCACCCAAATTAGTAATCGATGAAACCTGCATAAGAGGTCTGCTCCCCACCATTGGTGGATCATCACAGGACCCAGTCAATCAAGGTAGTATCAGTACGGGTCCAGTACTGAGTAAGGATGCAGGTGCGCTAAGGCCAAGCATACAATCATACCACATAGCATTCATAGCACATTCACATAGGCAACATGCGATAACACACAAGATAAGGCCTGAGTATGTTCCGATGATTTATTCTTTATCCTCATTAATAATATGTCCATTTCACGCATATTCTTTAATAGTCCATGTGAGTGCGAGAACCCCACTATTATAGCCGGTGGACCGGAAAGTATACACTCAGGGCAGAACGCTCCTGACCACTATTATTTGCCGGTGGACCGGTCTCCAGGGCAGAACGCTCCTGGCCACTATTATTTGCCGGTGGACCGGTCTGGCCCCGACTCACATGGTGTTTCACTGTAAGTACTTAGTGTATTTTCCTTATTTTCATTAACAGCATGTTCAATCCACACACATTCTTTAATAGTTCATATGATTGCGGGAACCCCACTATTATAGCCGGTGGACCGGAAGGTATATACTCAGGGCAGAACGCTCCTGACCACTATTATTTGCCGGTGGACCGGTCTCCAGGGCAAAACGCTCCTGGCCACTATTATTTGCCGGTGGACCGGTCTGGCCCCAAATCACATGATGTTTCGCTGTAAGTGCTTAGTGTATTTCCCATGGTTTAATTTACTTACTTCGGTTTGTCGAGCACGAAATCCCCCACTATTATAGCTGGTGGACCGGAAGTATACACTCAGGGCAGAACGCTCCTGACCACTATTATTTGCCGGTGGACCGGTCTCCAGGGCACCCCGACTCCTGGCCACTATTATTTGCCGGTGGACCGGTCTGGGCTCGGCTCAACAATCTTTCACTTTACATGATTAGTGTCTTATCCGTGTCTTATCGAATCACATCGCACCCTTGACATGCATGCGGTTGATACTCTATCTCTTTTCCGTCCAGAGGGACCATCCCATATTTTGAGACTCGCACCTCTTCTCACACCCGACATCCATCCCCCGTAGACTTAGGTAAAGTAGCATATAGTAAGACACAAACCCCAAGGATATAGGCCATCCCAACACACATGATATCGCCTCTGCATGTTCTCATCCCTCTAGGGTTCCTCCTCAGATACCCTAATCGGACCTATGTGGCCCAACTCTTTCTTACTTACCCAAACGCTACGTTATTCTCTATCTCGCACCTCATTCTTTATTAGGAAATTCCCCAAGTGTATTTCTTTATCTCCCAAGTTCATATGTGACCAACAAAACCCTAGTTGGCCACTCAAACCCTAATCGACCACGCCAACCCTGGTTGGCTGCACCAAACCCTAGCACTTTACTTCTTCAACAAGTAACCTCCCTCCTTTAGAAAACCCATACTCATCCTTTATATAAGTGAATTCTCACTCTCAACCCCTACTCCTTAGGCCATTAATATCACCGTGTAATCATTAATACCACCATACAACCCTAACATCACCATGCGAATCATAATACCACCATACCAACCATAATACCACTATACAAACCCTAATACCACCGTGCAATCATGATTACCACCATGCAACCATTAATACCACCATACAACATTAATACCACCACAAAATCGTAAATACCATCATATAAACCCTAATACCACCATGCGAACCCTAATACCACCGTTACAACGATAATACCACCATACAACATTAATACCACCATGAAATCACAAACACCATCATACAAACCCTAACACCGCCATGCGAACCCTAATGCCACCATACAACCATTATACCACCATACAACATTAATACCACCATAAAATCACAAATAACATCGTACCACATTAATACCCCATAAAATCACAATTACCCCCATCCAACATTAATACCTCCATAAAGTCACAATACCACCATACGATCCCAAATACCGCCATAAACCATTAATACCATTATGAAATCATTAGTACCAACATGCGAGCATTGATGCCACCATTCAAACCCTAATCCCACCATACAAACTTCAAGACCCCCATGATGGTTCCCAACTCATACTACCATTTATCCTAACATGCATGTCCTAGAGGGCCATAGCATAATACGTCGTAAACATCATACATATAAACGTCATGCTCATGTCATGGAAGTACAAACAACATACCTCAATCTCCAAGCTGCGCTACATATAAAACAAGTTATCCACAAATCATACAATACATGACATAGCATGGCATACACAACATTCAACACATCAATGTCACACATAGCATAAGGCCATTAGCATCGTCCTTACCTAAGGCGACGCCGGGCTTGGAGCACGCTCCTCTAACTCCTTAAGGCTTTGGTCGGGGTTACCTATAAAAGGGGAAAATGCTAAGTATTAGTTTCCCCTATAATTACTATCAAACCTCATTTTAGTTTAAGGTTAGGGTTTTTATTACTAAAAAGGGTTTTATACAAAAACTAGGGTTTTTACTTTAGAATTAGTATACTAAATATTAGTAGTTAAAATATGCTTATTTTTAATACCAATTGTTACACTTATATTATTAGCCCCATTAGCCCTATTCTTATAATAATAATGTTCGTGTTAACTATAGAAAAATAATGATAATAATAATAATAATAAAACTAATACTCATGACACTAATGTTTATAGTAAGAGAAACCCTAGCCATTTTTTTTAAGGCTAAGTCTATTAATGGTGTCATATTCAAAATAATAATATTATAAGGCCACAACATTACAAGTAACTATTCCTAAGGGTGATAATGACAATATTTGTATATTCTTGAATAATAAAAGGGTTTAAATGCTTTTGATTACAACAATAAGGTAGTGATAGTAGTAATAATAATAATAGCTGATAATAGTGTCATAGTAATAGGGTTAGGGTTAATGTTAAATGGTATGGTAATAAGGTTCAAGTACTCTTCTTAGTTAACAACCAAATGATATTTACTAGGTTGAGTTAAGTAACATGGGTAAGACAAGGTAGTATTATTATTAACAATAGTGGTAAATGTGTTAAGTATAATAATAGTAGTAATAATAATAATAATAATAATAATAAATAATAATAATAATAATAATAATAGTACAAACAATTAAGGCTAAGCAATACTAATAATAACCATAGTAAGGATAATAGAATAATAATAATAAAAATGTTAATACTAATACTTATAAAAATAAGACCAAAGTTAAGTATAATATACTTTAGGGTTTAAAAGAGATGTTAGTATTAGTAAGAAAACAAGAACATTAATAATAATAAGGACAATAATAATGGTAATAATAATAATACTAAGAATAATAATAATAATAATAAAAGTAATAATAATAATAAAAGTAATAATAATAATAGTAATAATAAGTATATTAGTATTAATATTAGTAGAAAATAGTAGCAGCTATATAAAAAGGGGGTTAGGGTTTGGATGGGTGGAGAACCACCTAGGGTCGGTGGTGGTCCGGCGGCGGCGCGTGGCGGCAACGGCGGCGGCGGTGGAGGAGGAAGAGAAGGGAAAAGATCAAGGTGGTGGTTAGATGGGAGGAGAAGAGAGGAAGTTTGAGGTGGGGGAAGAATCAGCAGGTGAAGGGGAGTGGAATGAGGGTGGTGGCGTGGCAAGGGGCGGCGGCGCGCGGCGGCGACGGCGGCGGCCGAGGGTGGTGGAGAGAGGTGGAAGATGGGGGAGGAAGGAGGAGAGGGAGGCAAGGGAAATCGAAGGCAGGGGAGGGTAGAGGGAGGTCTGCTGGGAATTTTGGAGGGTGGAAGAGGCCCTGATGGCGGCCGGGCTGGCGGTGGGAGGCGGCGCAAGGGCGGCGAAGGCTGGAGGTGGTGGTTTCGGGTTAGGATTTTTGCACAGCTATGGCGGCACGTGCAGGGCAAGGGAAAGGGTGCTGGTGGTCTGGTTTCGTAGAGGGCGTTGCAAGGATGATAGCGGTGGGGAGAGGTGGTTTCGGCGGTGGCTAGAGGCGGTAGAAATGGTGTCTGTTCCGGCGGCGGCGGAACAGGGTTTCAGCAAGGTCCAACGGGAGGACTTGCTGTTGGCCATTCGGGAGGGGGTATTTATAGGCCAGGGGAAGGAAAACGACGAAGGGAGGGAGGTGGCACGCGGGGCAGGGGTGCAGGTGGCCGGCCGATGGCAGGCGGTGCAGGTCTGCCATGGCAGGCTGGGTCGGGGACAGGGAAGAAGAAAGGAAGGAGAAGGGCACGCGGAAAAGGGAGAGAAGGACTTGGTCGGGCCAAAAAAAGAAAGAAAGCGACGGGAGAGAGGCAGGGAAGGACGATCGGGTTGGTGGCTGCCGGCGAAATCGACTTGCAGGTCGATTGCAGGTCGGGGGGGGGGGCAGGTCGAAGAAGAAGAAGATGGCAGGGTGGACCGGTGGTCCAGGGAAAAGAAATGAGGAGGGGAGCCGGCCGGTTCGGCGTGGTTTATTAAGTCCGCAAGTCGAACGCGGCGTTTCGACGTTATGGGCGACAAAGCGCCGCGTCGCGTTGCCCGTTTGGCAACGGCTATAGGGCCATTAATTGAGGCGCGGCGTTTCGACATTTATGAGGGTAAAACGCGGCGTATGGGGCGCGCAGCAGTTGGCGTCGCGCGACGCTGGGCCGCGGGCGGGAAGGAGGAAGGAGAGGCCAGGGCCTGGGCTCGCGCGAAGGGAGAGGGGAGGCGAGGGGTCTGGGCCGGTGGGCTGGCCCAGCCGGGGGGGAGAAGAAAGAAAAAAAAGAAGAGGAGGGAGAAAAAGGGAAAAAGAGGGGAAAATAGGTAATAAATAGGATGGGAAAAATTAAATAAAATAACTTATGGGTAAATTGGGGTATTTTTGGGTTGTTTATAATATTAATATTTATGAAATATTAAATAAATTCCTTTTTGCTTATTTTAGACTATTTTAGATAAATTCCCTTAACCTTCATGCTAATTAGAGAAACACCCAAATTTTCTTCCAATTACATTTTTTTATTATCTTCCTCTTAATATACCTTAATTAACTCTCTAAATTTTAATAAATAAATTTATATAATTAATTTTCCTAATAATTCTTTATTTTGCCATAATTTCGGAAATTAGGATTTTGGGATATTACACTGCTAATCAACTTTCATACCTAAAAATAATAATACCAAAATTATCGAATTAATATCTATCAAATAAAATAATAATTATAATATAAAATATATATTTTTTTAAAATTACAAAATACCCTTACATTTAATATACCAAATTTTTGTAAAACCCAAAAGTACTACATGGTGCATGCACAATGTGAGCAGTGAACACTAAGAGCAGGGGGCTACTATAGGAAGGCTGGGTTGGTAGCGGGCGGTGGTAGCGGGTGGTGGAGATGGCTGGGCTGGGCGATGGTGATGGTTGGTGGTGACGGGGTGGTGTTATCAGAGCTAGTGGAGGTTGCTACTTGGCATTGGAAGTGGAAGAGATGTGATAGCGGAAGGGCATAGAGGTTGGTTGGTGCTACTTGGTGGTGGTGGTTCTTCGAATAACAACAAGTGGAGGCTGGGGTAGTTGTATCATGTAGGGAAGGGTGGCGGTTCTACTGTAGTAGCTGGGTGGGAAGGGGAGTGTAGAGGAGGAAGGATACACGAGGAGGTGATGGTTGTCATTAGTTGTGGTTGTTGGGAGGCTATGCTAGAGGGTAACGTGGGAAACACAGGGAGTAGGGGAGAAGGTTGCAGGAAAGGTGGCAGGAAGGGGAGCATGGAAGGTTGGTTGGGGTGGAGGTACTGTGTGGCTATGGTTCATTGGACATGCTCAATTGAGGGTAGTAGAAGTGGTGGATGCATGCATGGGTAGGGGAGAAGGGATATGAGGAAGAAGGTAGTGGTTCGGTGGTGGAGTTGCGTGATGGTTGTGGCCGGTTAGATTGGTGGTGGTGTGGTCAGTTGAGAAGTGTAGAGGAGGCTATGAAGTGGTGGTTGAGTAGCTACACTGGATTCAATAGTGCCACTCAGTGGTGACGGTGGGGTGGCTTGAAGGAAGGTATGGTTGGTTGCTGGGGTGGTGTTAGTTCTATAGAGGCTATGGTGGATGTTGATGGTTGGGGTACTACAAGGGTGTGTGAGGTTGCGAGGGTTATTGTTATACAATGGGTTGGTGTGTATGTGTGTGTATGTATAATGTAGGAGGGCTAGGAAGATTGAACAAAATAGAGAGAGGAAGGGGTTTTGAAGGGATGTGGTTATGCAATGGGTTGGTGAGCTGCCTGCGTGTGTAGCGTATATATGTATATAAAAAAATGTAGAGGGTGCTGAGATGAGGTGATGGGTTGAGTGAAGTGAGGAAATGAGGGAGGTAGGGAAAGAGATTTGGGGGAGGTAAAGTAGAAAATAGCTATTACAAATTTTTATTTTGGATTTAGTTTGGGTAGATTAGGGTATCAGATTGAAAGATAATTTGGGGAAAATAAGCCAAATTAGGACAGGTTCAATAAAACAGAAAAGAGTAATAAAAATAATCCAAAAGAAATTTTAGAAAGTTATTTCGGGTTACGGATCAACGGTTATTAGTAAAATAATTAGGATAAGATCTAAGGGTATAAACTAGGATTAAATTAAATAATCTAATTTCTATTAAATTTTAACCCGATTAAATTTATATCTAAATCGTCGTAATAATATGAATAATAATAACACACTTAATACTGAACCTCCTAAAATAATAATTATAGATAATCACATGATTATTAATTTATAATTAATGTTTCTAAAAATGGGGTGTTACATACATAACATATGAACTTTGATGCACAAGCCTGGACATTTAGTCCTACTACCATGTAACAAAATTCATGGGCATAACCATAACTATAGAAGCCAAAAATATATATAGGGACACATGTCCTTCCGTAATGAACAAAGTCAAGGGTATAAATAAAAACCATTTGATTAACTCATTCCACTACAAATGAGCATACTAACATGAAATGGTTGTACAAGGACTCTCACAATTGTCTAGTCCAAAACCATAATTGTCATCGCAAGTTGGACATCCCACCCACTACTAATAGACTTTGTCTAAGGTAGTCTCACCAAATATATCCTAATTCTTAGATATGCATACCTCCAATAGAGTTTGAAAGATCATATATACTTGAAAAGAAATTAAGACACTATACAACTAGCAACCCTTTACATTAAAAGAAGAGGAAGAAGAAGAAGAAGAAGAAGAAGAAGAAGAAGAAGAAGAAGAATGAGGGTCTAGATGATTGTATTTTTATAATTCCAATATAAAGAATATTCCACAAAGAAATACACTGAGCAACGCATCATTCAAATATCATGAAAGTGTTATACTTAGAGTAAAACATAAGGATTTCATTTTATTTGAAAATATTGCTTTTAGTTAGAAAATTGAAAAAAGGCCAATAGGTAAAAAATAAAATCATAGAAGCTTATTTACCATAAAATAGGGTTGTATGAAAAATTAAAAATTTTTACTATTCATACAAGTCATTATTTATTAATTAACAAGAAATATTATTTTATATCAAAAAAATTAAATCCAAAAATTTTAAATATTTTAAAACTACGAAATACTATTCATCAAAATTCACTATGCATACTCAATTACTATTCATGATGTTCAAGGGTGAATAGTTAATATCATGATCAACTTTGACCCTAAATCATGATAAAAGTCATTTTGGGGTATTTTAGTCATTTTCCATCTTAATTGTTTCAAAGAATGATTTATTTTAAATTACATCCTACTTAAGGTAAGTAGTGTGTCATTAACTAAGAACACTTTGAATAAAATTAAGAATACGAAGAAAGAACATCTTTAAAAATATTTAAAGTCTTGAAAAATTCTTTCAAAATTAAAAAAATTTAAACTTTTTTATTAGTAAGCATGATATATACCAAAATTTATCTACAAATTACAATAAATCATAGGGTATGATCAAACATCAATACAATAACAGATCATCAATAATCAAATCATATCTAGAACATCCATAAGCTCTTTTAACTAAAAATAACACTAAACACACTTCAATCTAAACAATATAAAAATTATAGATTATATATAACTTAAGATCAATTACATGGCATCATCAATTTAAGTACAACACCATTATCCACAAAACCTCCAAATCACCAAAATACCCACTACCAAACATGACACAAAATCAACCAACAAACATACTAAAAAGATGCTTATATGTCGTAAATACTAGCCTTACCTTAATTTAGCTTCAAAAATTAACAAAGAAAAAGAAAGAAAAATCCCCAAATACAAGCCTTAAAAACCTACAAAAATTCCCACAAAAATTAGAATAATCTTGAGGAAAAATAATTAGAAGAAAAGTAAAATAGAAGGAGATGAAGAAGAAACCTTTAAGATGAAGCTATGAAACCTTAGAAGTTTAAAATTTTGGAGGAAGGAAAAATAAGAAAATGTATAAAAATTAGGAACAATAAAGAGAAGAGTTTCGGTGGGGTAAGAAATAAGAAGGAAAAATTATGCTAAGTGCAGTAGGTTAGGAGGGTAGTTTAGCAGTTGTGTATGAAAACATAAATATTAATTTTATTATTCTTTTTGTGAAAAATTCAAGGAAGAAGGAGGAGGTGGTGTTAAATGATGAGTGAATAATGAAGTGCCGATATTTATCCTTATCACAAAATGGGTGGTGGAGATTATATTTTGTTAATATTAGGGTAAGATAGAAGAAGTGAAATTAAGTTTGATGATGTATATGCCCCTTATAATATCTCATAATAAATCTATAAAATTATAAAATTAATTACACAAATTTTCTAAGCCCTTTTGAGCTTAATATCACTAAAATATGGAAATCCTAGAGGTTTTGTAAAATTTAGATGTATGAAAGAGTTGTTTTGTAGCTTTAAAATACATTTAAGGCATATCAATACAATCAATAATGTTTTTTTACCAACAAATTGGTTTGGTATTTGGCATTTTGAAATAGCCTAAGAGACTTAGAAAAATATGAGGAATCCAAAAATATATATTAGAGAAGAGTATAAAAAGAGATCAAAGCCAACAGTTGTTTGAAAGTTTCATGGGAGCTAAAACTGCAAGAAAGGTTAAGAAAGTAAGAATGAAAATTTTCTTAAACAACACTAGGGTATCTAATCTTTTAATGGGTGTAATTAAAATTTATAAAATGGAATATATTTGTTTTTTCAAATAAGTAAGATTTTGAACATGTTATAATTTTAGAAAGTGGGGTATTACACAAAGGCCTAACAATAAAAAACATTTGTACAATTAGAAGATTGAATAAAGGGAGTAATATACTTGGTGTAATGTACACCTAATGATAATATAAATAAAGTGTAATACCCCATCTGAAAATCATCCAATTTGTAGTTAGAATTATGTTGATATAAAATATAGGACTTTTGATTTTGAATTGGGCTTGAAATTCTAATAAAAATATAAATTTCAGGCATACTAGTCAACAGGTTTACATAATTGATTGATTTGTGCACTAGGGAAATTTATATTTTTGTCCTCGACAAACCAGTCGACTGGTTTGCCTAAACCTATCGACTAGTTTGATTGTGATTTCATATCCATTTTTTATTTTGATTCAAATTTGTCTCTAATTATTGTGAAAACTTTTTATTTGAACTCAATTATGTTAATAAGCATGTTTTAGTGTTCTGGTATTATTTTCATATTAATTGAACCATTACATGGTTTTAATTAGTAAAAGTTTTCCAAAACGTCACTTTTAGAGGTAAGCCTCCCTTTTCCTTTTTTTCCTCACCTCTCCTTCTCTCCTTTGGCAGCTGGGGTAGATTTTATTGATTTTGGGGACTCTCCTCTAACTTGCCAACCCATTTGCATACCCATCTCTAATTACACTCAACCCTTCACCACCCCATCAAGTCATCCTTCACTTCTTATCTTGCTCACACTCAACCTCACCTGTCTCATCCCTCATTTTCCTTAGGGATGTCAACCATTTGCTCCTATACCTCTCATTCTGCTGATCTACTTTCATTCCACTTTTTCTTTTCTCTCTTCTTCCTCCTTATGAAAATCTCACTAAATGTTGAACACCTTTCCATTTTCCCCCTCTTCTTCCTTCTGCTGAGAAAAATAGAGATACTCTTTGGTTTTATCCTTTGAATTGTGCAAGCATTATGTTCCTTTATCATCTTCTAATCTTGGTTTTAGTTCTCTCTTACTTTCCTTAAGTAAGGAAGAATTAAGGTTGAGAAAAGTTGGAGAATTCAGCTTCTCTTTTAACACCTTGTTTTAAATCTAAAGGTGGTGTTTTGTGTTTCTCTCATTCTTTTGATTTTCTTAGTTTTAATAAAGTTTTGGAAGAGGATTTTTAATGGTTTTTAATTTTATTCTCTTAGGAATCAAAGTTCTGCTAGATAGGCCATCCAGTAGGATTTTTGTGCCAGAAGAATTGCTTCATGGTAAGGTATTCTTATCTTTAACATATCTAGGTTTATGTGGTATATTGGGGTTCCATGTGTTAATGTTTATGTGAGTGTGAACTAATTGTGTTCAATGTTATGAGCATGTGGTTTAACTCTTCTCAAGTATGTGTTGTTGAGATTCCCTGATTTTTAAGCATAAAATGGGTGGATTAAGCATGATTTGATTAAATGTGTATATTACCATGTGTCCATGTGATTCTATGTTTGAAGCATGTATTTTTATGTGTGTTTTGACATAGAATCATGATAGGATTAATATGGTAAATTGTAGTGAAATTCATTGTGTGTTTCGTAAGTCTGGGTTGTGTTTTACCCATACTAGTCGATTGATTTCTCAAATAGTCTACTGGTTTTATGAGCAGTTAAATGGTTTGGAGTTTTGGATTAGTTGGTCTTGAGAATAGTCAATTGGTTTGGTAAATAGGTCAAATGCTTTTAATGAACAGTTAATCGATTTGTCAAACCCATCGACTGATGTCCTTATAGACCAAGGTGGTTTGGTCTTTTCTTAGACTCAACAACCAGCTATACCAAACCAGTCAATTGGTTACTATGACCAATCAATTATTTGGTTAAACCTATCGATCAATTTTTCTATAGGCCAGAATAAGTTGGTCTCTACTTAAACCCATCGATCGGTTGGGCCAAACTTGTCGACTAGTTCTTATGAATAGTCGATTGGTGAGGCCAACTAGTTAATTGGTGCTCCGATTTTTGTTTTAGTCTAGGTCTGGTATGACTAGACTAGTTGACTGGTCCGAGGACCGATTAACTTATCCGATTGGAAGCCTCCTATTTTGTTATGATTTGTTATATTTCTCTTGGGCCTTTTATGTTGATTCTTCCATGTCTTTACAACATTTTAATTATGATTTCAACCATAATTGACCTAAGTTAATGTGAATAAATATGATGATATTTGAAACTTTCTTTATGTTGAGCTTGGTGTTATCCTTAAACACCCAATAGGTATGTTATCTCTAAACAACCAATTGGTGCCTTTTATGACTTATGTTAAGTTTGGTGTTATCTTTAAACACCCAATTGGTGGCTTTAATGCCTTGTGATGTGTTTGGTGTTATCACTTAGAAGCACTTAATTGGTCAAGTATAGGATTTTAATTATTTTTGGTTTTATCACTTGGAAATGCCCAATTTGGTTATCTGTGGACTTGTTGTGATATGTGATATCACGTATGCATAAATTAATGGTTTTAAGATTTCATTAAAGCTTTTTCTCTGGCTCTTGGGGTAACTTCTGAGAATTAGTGGGTAGTTCACCCTTGGTTTATATCTTTCACTCAGTACTTATTTCCTTCTCTATTAGGTTGTGGTTGGTAGGGGGTATGCACATATCTTTGAGGTATAGGATTATACTTTGGTAAGCCAACATGGCATCGATGTCCAATATGGATGTGTGAGGTATTCTAGTACAAGGCCCCTGGCACTTTCTATTGTCTATTACTTAGGTAGGTGTGGTATCCCAATTTTTTAGCCCTCAAAATAGAGACATTCAAGTTGCGGTGGGTGAGGTATCCCAGTACAAGCCCCCTTGGTATACTTTGACCATGTATAGTGGGTGTGGTATCCCAATTTTTGTGGTAGGTGCACTCAATGTGTTGTGAGTGTGGTATCTCTAAAGAAAGTCCCTTTGATGTATCCTAACCTTGTGTTATAGATGTGGTATCCCATTGTGATTATCTTGTGTTGCCATGACTTTTGTTCATGGTGGAGAATTGGGTGTGGTGGAATGAATTATTTTACTAATTGGAAATTGTGTAGTCACTAAAAGAGGAATTCTAATATGGTTCACATTTTACGTATCGTATGTATTACTATATTTCTATACTTCCATGGCTTCCCTACAAGCATACTATGTTGTATTTAAGTTGTATAGTGATAATATCAACATGTTATTATATGACTTTAATGTGTTGCATGCGCCTTCCATGTTTTAGGTAGTATGTTTTACCAGTACTTCACCGTACTAATACTTCACTTGTGTGATCATTGTGATGATCCGACTTCTGGTCTGGGGAGAAGAGGACGATTCGTAAGGCTATGACTCTCAATTAGAGTATGTTGAGGGTGATGATGTAGGCCATTTTTTTGGGTCTGAGGTTTATGGTCATGCCTAAGAGTTAAGCTAACTAGTTATTAGTATTTTTCCCACTATATTGGGATATTTTTGTATTTTTGATTATTTAAACTTTTGGCTCGAATTCTTGTATTTGATTTTCTTAACTATCAAGTTCATCCTATCTAAGATATGGTTCTGCTTTTTATTTCTTTGTATTGTCACATTATCATTATGATCATGCATTCTTTTGTTCCTTGTTCCGTTTGCCTTACATTAGTCATAGGTTAGGTGATGATCAGACATCTCTTATGGTTAATGTAGCAGTAACATTTTCCCGATTTTATTTTTCAATTGCCTGTGTATTATTTTAAAAATAAATTTTTTTGGTCCAAAAATTGGGGGTGTGATAGAAAGAAAGATTATTATGGTGAATTTGAAGCCTATTTTGTACAAATTGTCAAGTGGGACTAGAATAGTTCCTTCTTGGGCTGCTAAAATCTAGACAATATTATCATCGCCTATGAGACGTGGCACCAAAAAGGAAATACTTGTTTTATTGGTGTAAAGGTATACTTAAAAAAAACTATTACCGCCTTTCATGAAGTTTTATTGAGGAAACTATTTGGATTGATGGTTTATCTATAAATATTATTTAGCTTATAAAGTATTGTATTATCACTCCTTCCATCTCCATACTATGGAATGGTGAAGTTCCTAAGACCTTCAAACTATCTCAAGGAATTTTTTAAAGTGATATGATCTCCCTATATATTTGTATTCTTTGCATTGAGAAATTAACACACTTGATTTAGGTTATGGTAGATTCTAGATAATGGAAGCCTGTAACACTCACTATGTAAGGTATACAATTTCCCACCTTCCTTTTTTTGGATGACTTGTTCCTCTTTATCCATGCCTATAAACAATACAATTATATTATTATGCGCTACCTATCAATTCTTGGAGAAACTTAAAATTAGAGGTTATTGAGAAATCATTAATTTTATGCTCACCCAACACTCCAATAATAGTCATTCCTGGGATCTTAGCATCCTTGGGTATCCAAGTTGCTGACTCTTTAGGTAGATACTTTGGATTCTAGCTGCATATGGTGAGAAAGCCCAAGGAATTATTTGGTCATATAGTATACCATATATTTAATTGTTTGTTTTGATGGAAACCTAATATACTTTCTCTAGTCGATAGGGTTACTCTAGGTCAATATGTGACACGTGTTATTATGTAGCATACCATGTTGACATCCAATATCCTAAATCATATCAATGATAGCATTGATAAAATTAATCAAAGATCTCCTCATAGATGAATGGGGATTGGGTTTGCATTCTATGAATCTTTTTAACTAGGCCTTAATGATGAAATTAAGATAGGATTTGATAAATGATTTTAATCATCATTATATCTAGTAGTGGAAGGAGAAATATGTGACCAACCCACATTGAGCTAATAGTGGTTTTTAATTCCTTATCTTTAAGAATTTGCCATAATATCTTATAAGTAATGAGCACCATCATAAGGGGTGTGAAATGAGTTGTACATTTAGACGATATTGTTAAGTTCTAAGAAGATTGGTTGGTTAATTTGAGGCCTCTTATCAATCTTTTTTTTTGATACATTATTTATAGAACATTGTGATAATAGATTCAAGGATTACTTGAAGGTAGATAGTGGTATTGCAAGGCTTTCCACCATTTACTCACTACAAGATGTTTTAACTAAAATTATAGGCACTTTTATCAATATAGAGAGCGAGCATCATGATATTTGATATTAGGGTCTCATACCCAATGAGATTTTCACTATAAAAATCTTCTTATGTACTTCTTACTCAATATGAAGATCCTCCATCCATATACTAGAACATTATATATGATGTAAAATTATCTCTAACTCATTCTCAATCTTATTCTTCAAGGGATGAATAACAAGAAGAATTAGCATACTTGGAGATGGAGCCCATTGCACTTGAAAATTCTTATGCTTCCAATGTTTTGCTAAGTAATTCTTGCAGGTATTGTATATGATTGCAAGAAGTTTGAGATATTGAAGATCATTTATGTACAAGACAATGGCATTACAAGAATTACAAAGTGCATGGGAGAACAAGGCTACAAGACATAGAGTTGGATTATTTATGTTAAATCTATATATTACATAATTAGAATTTGTGTAGCTTTTTTTGTTGTTGTATACCTTGTAATGCTTGTAAAATGTCATTGTAACTCTTTTTTATATACTTATAGCATGCATTAAGAGGCTGATTTCATTAATAAGGGCCAAATTATGGGCGTATTAATGAAAAGGCCCTGCATGTTTGAATGAATATATAAATTCTTGCACACCTTGATCTTGGCATTAGAGAGAATCATATGCTTAATTCAAAAGATAGAACAACACAAGTGCCATGTTTGGTTTTTCTTCTTTTATTCTCCTTCTTCAATTGAGATATTTGGAGAGTAGTAGAGTGTATTCTATTGAGAAATAGAATATTTCTCTTTAGAAGCCTAAAGATCTTTGGTTAGATATTTTCCACCTTCCAATTGCCTTTTGACACTAAAATTTTCCACCATTCTTTCAATCGAAGCTTTGAAGATATTTCAAGAAGTGAGGCCATAGAAAAGTTCCTAGATTTTTTAAGATTGTCTGTTGATGATCTTCCACATGAAAATTGGTATAAAAGCATGGCTATTGGTGTCGCCAACTTAAGTGCAAAGTTCATTGAAGTTTTTGTGATCAACCTAAGCTAACTTGGAAGTTCTTGTAAGATTCTTGATCTTCTTACTTGATTCCTTTGAATATTGATGCATTCTTTGCGAATTCTTTGAAAAATTTAGAGTTTTTTTTAAGTGTCCTTACATGTGATAATACAATCTTGCATGGTTCTTGATAGATTCTTGATTGTTCTTGTATTGAGAGTTTGACATAGGTTTTGAAAAAATTTCATGCATGTAGTGTGTGTAGAATTGTGCATATTATGTATATTTTTCAAATGTTTAGAGTTTTGCATGAAAAAAATTTCATTTTTACTTGCCTTTATTGTTGTTTAATCATGTTGGTGATTATAAGTAGGTATTGGGTGCGAATAAACGTGCATGATTTTGGAGAATGCTTGGTTGGATTGTTTTGGCTGAGTAGTGTGTGTGTGTTTCTTTGAGTTTTACTTGTGTGTTTTGGGTGTTTTTATCATTTGAATATTAAATGACTTATTTTGTAGATATAGTGAATATTGATAGTTTGCTTATCCTTCATGATTTAACTTATAGAGACTTAAGCAGTAGCACAAAATTTTTAAGGGTTTTGAATAATGGTTTTGAAACTTGCTAAATTCAACATCTAGAATTTTACAAGGTAAGTATTTTGTGTTATTGTTTTTTCTGTGTGAGTAGTGATTTTAATTGCTTACTGTGTATGGGATTCATTACAATCAATTTTTTGTACGACAATCGAATAAGATTTGTATTATAGAATTGAGTGGTCTCAAGTATAAACAACTAAAACAAAAACTAGTAGAACTTGAGTTGTAAGAATTGTAGTAGTCAAATCATGGAGGGAGAAAAAAATTTCCAATCCATGTTTAAAGCTATTCAAAAACTTTCAAGCAATTTAGATGCCACTAATTCTCAACTTAGACAAATACTTGCACTACAAACTCAACTACAAAGGTTAGAGTCTAGGTTTGCCGAATAAGAAGCTCAAAATGTCCGAGAACATATAGAGTTCTATGGAGATTGATTAGGAAGTGCTATAAAGTCAAATAATCCATCTATGGTAAGGTAATTAAATTTAATAATATATCATGATGAAGATTCTATAGGGAGTGGATGTAATCAAAAACTCCATAACCATAAACTAAAGTATCATAAAAAAGAAGATGAAGGCATTAAGCTCAATATTCCCAATCTTGATGGTAAACTTGATGCAGACTTATTTCTTAAGTAGTTACATGAAGTAGATGCTATATTTGAGTTTAAATATCATCAAGATGAAAAAAAAATGTAACCTAGTTTCTTTTAAGTTTAATAAGTTTGCTAGGATATGATATAATAATCTAAAGAGGAATAGGGAATAAGAAAGTAAATAAAAAATAAAATGTTGGGAGAAAATTAAAAAGCATCTAAGGAAGAGATTTATCCCTAAAGAGTATAAAAAATATGACTATATTAAATTGAATACTCTTAGGCAGGGACTACTAAGTGTCGGAGAATATGATAGGGAATTCGAAAGGTTGGCACTTGTATGTGATATCCATAAAAGGATGGAATAAACATGTGCTAGATTTTTATGCAACCTTAACATGATAATTTAAGATAAAGTTGAGACTTGTCTATATGATACTTTAGGTGATATGATTAAACTATCCCTAGTATTTGAAAAGTAAATTAAATCTACTAAGCCTCATGTTAAACAAAGTACTCCATCTACTACTACTCAAGTACTCAAGCTACAAAATTTGGAGCGAGTACTTCAACTTCTACAAATATTGATAAAAAATAAGAAATTAATAGAGAGGAGAAAGGGAAAAATAAAGTGAACGATGTCTTTATTGGGTAATATTTTAAATGCAAAGCATTTTGACCTTCTCTCACAAATGTCCCAATCAAAGGTTCTTATCCATCCGAGAAATTAAGGCCATGGAGACATGTAAATTTTTAATTTGAACCTTTTGAGGAAGCATATCTAGCCCACTCTCAATCTTATTCTTCAATGTATGAAGAATAAGAAGAATTGGCATAATTGGAGATGGAACTCAGTGTACTTAAAAATTCTTATGCTTCTAATGTTTTGCTAAGTAATTTTGGCAGGTATTTTATATGTGAAAAAAGTTCAAGCTATTGAAGATCTTTGATGTACAAGACAATGAAATTGCAAGAATTACAAAGTTTATGGGATAATAAGTCTACAAGATGCAAAGTTGGATTATATCTGTTAAATCTATGTATTACATAATTAGAGTTTGTGTAGATTTGTTATTTTGTTGTATACGCTGTATGCTTGTAAAATGTCATTGTAACTCTTTTTTATATACTTATACTATTCATTAATAGGGTGATTTCATTAATAAAGGCCAAATGATGGGCTTATTAATGAAATGGGCCTACATGTGTGTAGATATATATACAACCTTGTACGCCTTGATCTCAGCATTAGAGAGAATCACATGCTTAATTCGAAAGATAAAACAACACAAGTGTCATGTGTGTTTCTTCTTCTTCTTCTTTTGATCCTCCTCCTCCTCCTCCTTATTCAATGGAGATCTTTGGAGTGTAGTAGAGTGTATTCTATTGAGAAATAGAATATTTTTCTTTAGAAGGCTAATGATCTTTGGTTAGATCTTTGCCACCTTCCAAGTGTATTTCGACATAAACATTTTCCACCATTCTTTCAATTGGAGCTTTGAATATTTTGCAAGACTTAAGGCCATAGAACATTTCTTGGAATGTTGAAGGTTGTTTATTGATGATCTTCCGCATCAATATAGTAATGCAATTTATATTGATAGCAATCACGACAAACTTATGACAAACAAGAACCAAGTAAGATGAGGTTTCACACATGACACTACATGTATCCTTGCATTCTCTCTTATGATAACAATCTCCATGTATTTGAGATTATTTATTTAGTTGGGAGATTTGACTTCACTTGATCCCTAGTGGAGTATTTGAAGAAATATTTACTAGGTTCTTTCATAGTTAGTTCTAGGGTAATCTTAGGAAAACAACATATAAACACCCAACAATCCCCCATGGAAAGTGGTATTAATTGTTGCTTTCTGGTGCATTTAGTCTTGGATCAATCCAAGAATATTTAGAGGATTAAGTATGTGTCTTTCTAGAGGAACCAATTGGGTACAAAACTTTAAAAAGAAATAAGTTTAGGCTTAGAATATAATATTAGATTCCCAACACAATTAAAGCTTGAAATGCATGGAAGAAATTAGTGAGTAGCCTCCCTTAGAGGGTATCCTTGAATTAAATAATGATGACATTACACAATAAAACCTAGGCATTGTCATTGTAGGGGAGTTGCTCGTGATCATGTGGGACGGTGGTGACTTGGTTATGCTACTAATCTAGGTACTAGTTTGATGTTATTATTTAAGATCTAGGTAATTTTCTTTGGTTTAATGAAGTAGTTAAGTGGGGATTCCAAAATTTCTTGATCATTTGTAACTCATTGGTATCAGGGAAATTGGTATATAATCCCAATATCTCCTATTGCCCCTATGGTAATATCATTGCAACATGTAAAGCTCTTATGACCAAGTTCTTTTAATGTCAAGTTATGGACCACAAGATAAACCCTTTTTTTTCTTTCAATGGTTATTACTTTTGTAATATCTACTTTTAGTTGTAACATTAGTATTAAACCTATCCCTTAAATGCAAAAAAATTCTACAAATAAAAATGTGACTATTTAGATCCTATTGAAAAAGACAAAAAAAATATATATAACTGTTATTAAATGATTCAAATTCAACTGTCACCCCTATAAAATTTGTTAACTGTAGAATCTATTAATGGCTAAATGAAAGAGATAAAGTAAAAAAAGTACAGTAGTTATTGATTAAATTTGAACCATTTGGCTTCTAGATATCTAACATTTGTACCTCTTCTATGTATCTACAAATAACTATTTTAAGTGCAATAAATTCTATTCAAATAAAAGAATAAACAATTTGGTAAATGACTTAATAAACACAAATTACCAAAATAGTGTTATAATCAAACCAGCTTCTAAGTGACTTGAAACTATTTGGCTCCCTCAAACATGATTTTATGTATCCAAGACTATAAATATTAGAAATAAGAGAGAATAAAAAAAATACATTCTTCACTTTATGAAACAACCCAAATGTCCATATATGCTTCCCACAAGAACCTTATTGCCAATTGCTCTATAGCTCCTCCTAATAAACTTGGATAAACTCCATCAACTACATCCATTTAACAACAAATAGTTTGCTCTTATTTGAGTTAGGGGGGTTATGTGAAAACCACTACCATATAATAAGGTAAACAAAAAATATTAACTTTGTCCTCGGTGATAGAGAGGTAAGATTATGCCTAAGCTAGAACATGGCTTAGTGTTGTTTACTATCAATTTAAATTTTAACCACAATAATGTAAATATCTAAGTTTTTAGAGTTTTAATATTTATTATTCTATGATGCAAAGTCTTATGTTTTTTTTTTCAACAATTCATTTGTTGAGGGTCACATCTATTCGGTTAGAATATTTTTTTTAGATCTAAATATTATATAGAATATGATGACTCATTACATCTACAAAATTGGCTTATGGTGTCAAGTTAGAAAATTCTAGATTCCCAGAATTTACATTTTCAAATCATTCTCCACTATCTTATATGTGATTGTCAATGATATACATTCGTTTGACAAATTTGCTCTTGGTTTCTTGCTTCCTAGCTAGTATTTTACCTTATTAAGGTATGATAAGTAATAATATTAGTACAAATGTGTTTTTGTATAAATAAAATGTACTAGATAAACTTATAATATGATTATTTGTGTTGTATTGTAAACATATGAAGCATTCTAAGTTTAGAAATTTTGAAATTGAATTCGCTACATGATTTCTTATTTTTTGTTTGATTTCATTTACATGTAATTGGACTTACATATGACTTAAATACATTTTATTAATCTAGATTGATTACCTTGGTATCAACAAATCTAAGGCTATATTTTTATACTAATAGGGTCTTAAATTAGCCAAGTTGAGCTATACTCCCCTGATCTTGGGCTGGGGCCCAACTCACTTAAAAAAAATGACCCCTAAATAAGGCTCGAGTTCTACTCATTTAACTAAACGAATAGGATGAACCAAAATTTTCACTAGCTTATCTCATGAGTCTTGGTTATGAATGAGCTATGTTAAGTTTTTCTAAGCTCGAGTTAGCTCTGTTTAATAAAAGAGCCTAAAAATGAGGCTCATGCTTAACTTATTTAACAAAATGAATAAGTTGAATTGAGATTTTAACTACAATGCCCCACTCTTAGAGCCCTTTGTGTCTATAAATTTCTATGTTTGATTATGATTCGGATGTGTTTTGAGTGTGGTTTTCAAAAGAAGAAAAAAAAAATAAATTTAAGGGTCTTGGAAACAAGTTAGTTAGTTTGGGAGCATGCCAATCATTAGTTTATGTTTTCACTATGATGTTAAAACTTGAGGAACTAATCTAATGTAGAATAATCTCAAGATCAATCTAAGTATTTCTCTTCTAAGGATGAAGAACAAGATTTAGCATACTTAAAGATGATGCCAATTATTCTTGAAAATCCTAATACTTCTAATTCTTTATTAAGTAATGTAATACCCCATCCCAAAATTCTTCAAGCTGTGTTTAAAATTATGTTGATATAAAAAAAATTATTTTTAGTTTTGGAGTAGGCTTAAAATTCTAATAAAAATGTAAATTTTGGGCGTATTGATCTACTAGTTTACCTAACTGATCAATTGGTGCGTTGAGGAATTTACATTCTTGTTTTTTGACAAACTAGTTAATTGGTTAGCCCAAATCCATCAAATAGTTGTCTGATAATTTCAGATCAATTTTGGTTTTTGATTTGAATCTATCTTTAATATTTATAAAAACTTCAAATTAGGGTCCAACTATGCTAATAAGCATGTTTTAGTGCTTTGGGATTATTTTCATATTGTTTCAATTATTACATAATTTTAATTAGCCAGATTTTCCCAAAAAGCACTTTTAGACAAGCCTCACTTTTTCTCTTCTCCCTCACCTCTCCCTCTCTCTTATAGTAGTTGGGGTTGTGAGATTGACTTTGTGCATGATCTTCTAAATTTCCAATCCACTTTCATGCTCATTCCTAACTACACTCAATCCCCACCACCCTATCAAGTCAGCCCTCACTTTTTGGTTGGCCATACTCAACATTACCCGTCTCATCCCTCTCCTTCCTATGAATTTTGAACCAACCTTACCTTTATACCTTTCATTTATGATCCATTCTCATTCCTTACTTGTGTTCTTACTCTTTTCTCTTGGGTTGGTATAAGGGTGTATGGGGGACTTAGCTAGGGATTGGGAGGAAACCTTAAGTGAGAGAAGTGTGCGAGGAAGGGAAAACTAATGGAAATAGTTATATTGGGGAATAAGAATGAAAGGGGGGGTTTCACATAGAGGGGAAGTGAGACAACTGGAAAAAGGTGTTTGGGTGTTGAGGGGATGATACAAAAGAAAGGAAAAGTACTAGGGTTTGGGGAGTGAACTAGGGTTGTTATGGTCACGTGTGGAAGATGGGTAGTGAAGTTTTGATGTTGGGTTTGGTTTGAGTGGAGGGGTATTTCTGGTAGCAAAGAGGAGTATGGGTTGCATAGAATGGGGAGAAGTGAGGCCACATAGGGTAGATTAAGGTTTCTAAGGGAAACCCTAGATGGGATGATGAGTCGAGCAGAAGTATGGGGTGTGGTCCTTGAGCCATGTGTAGAAGATTTTGGGTTTCTCATGGTGAGAGGAAAAGATTGGGAAGAAATCTCAGATTCATAGGGTGTGTAAAGGTCCCAGGATATGGGATACAACTTTTCGGGAGAACGGGGAATAAAGGGGTGAGCATGGGAAGTCTAGTGGGTCATGCATGTTTAGTTTGGGTTGTGTGTGGAATAAGATACTAGTAAAACACTAAAAACTTAGAGTAAAAGATTATCAAGCTGGGCTCAATGAGGATAATTTGCGATCCACCGGCTATTATAGTGGTTAGGAGTATTTTGCTCTATGGAGTGATTTCCGATCCACTAGCTATAATAGTGGGGGATTTTGAGCTCGATAAACCAAACTTTGCATGGTAATAACTCTTGGGAAGATACTAATTACTTATAATGGAATATCACGTGAGTCGGGCCCAATGAGGATAATTTTTTATCCGCTGGCCATATTAGTGGTCAGACATGTTCTGTCTTGCGGAGTGATATCCGGTCCACCAACTATAATAGTGGTAAGGTACGTTTTGCCTTGTGGAGTATTTTTAGTCCACCAGCTATGATAGTAGGGTCCACATACTCGCACGAAGTTAATATGGGAAATGTGTACGATGGAAATAATTGTCTATGTCTAGATTGATAATATGAACCTGGATTATGCATTGTATGCCTTACTTGTCTATTGTTATTACATGGCCTTATCCATATGGTTACCTTACTTAGTACATAGCGTATTAATCACACATTTCATGGATGCTGCTCATTCCCACAAGTAGAGGTCTCTTTTGAGTTTGTGCAGGTAGGATATGACATCTTCGATGCCTATGACGCACTCGATGTGTTAGGCGGGGTTGAGTGATGACTTGTTAAACTTAGCATGGGGCTTGAGAGTGAGTGTCGACTGGACTCTCCCTTTTTCTAGTTTTATTCTACATCTCTATTATATTTTTCTTTCTCCTCGGGGGCTTGACACTTTACCGTTTTCAATTCTGTAGCGATTCTTTAACTCATACACTCTGATTTTCTCTTTATTTATGAATCTTTTGGATTTCTATGGTTCTATTTCTTGATTGGTTTAATGTTTGGTGAAATCATTTTATAGCCATGTGGTTGGTGCGAGACTAGTCGGGGGCTAGGCTTATGCTAATCACTACGGTAGCACCCTTGTCCTTGTGTATGGTTTTAATTAAACAAAAAATTTCAACTGTGGTTTTTGGGGTGTTATAATTTGAAGCTTGAGGAAAGATATTTTATCTTTCCTTTGGAATTTTTGTTAAAATTTGCATGAAGTAAACCATTCTCTTCCCTATTATGTAGATAATGATGGTTGTGTTTGAGTGTTTTTCTTACATCCTTATGTAAGAATGAATTCATATGATTTGAAGCATGTCGTTTAGTATGTTATGGAAAAATATATGGAAGCATGATTAGAATGTCATGGAATAAGACTTCTGTATGCATGTGCATGAGTATAATATCAAGGATTAGGAGGAATTGTGATTATGTTAATATTTTTATTACTTCAATAAGTATTAGCATGTGTATTTATTATGCATAATCTGTCTTACATGAAGTCACAACATGAGAAAGTATGTTATATGGTTCCTTAGATTTCTTAATGGTTTGATAAAGTATGAGCATGAATTTGATGTATTAATGATTTTCTAAACATGATTTTAGCATTAACCATGATAATCCGTTATTTTTTTGTATGTTAAGAGCCATGTATGATCTATATTTTATGTTTAATTTGAGTTAGAAGTACATGTCTAGCCTTCACCTGAGTAAGTGTATTATATTTTATTAGAATAAATGGACTAGTTTGGATGAATATCGGTAAACTAGTTTACTAGTCAATTGGTTTAAGTTGCTAATTAGTGAGTTCATAAACATTATACGTTTGGCTACTACAAGCAACCAATAAATTGGTTTTAGTGAGAACTTGTTAACTGGTTTATTAGTCGACTTGTTTAATTCATTAGTCAGTTGATTTAATAACTTTATATGTTTTGTTATTGTATGCAACAATTTAATTGGTTCAGAATGGTACAAGTCTAGTAGTCAAATTAGTCAACTGATTAGACCCAAAACTATTTAGCTTGTAATAGGGAGTTAAGGCAAAAAGTTGGGGTTTCAATAACCTTCCTTTTGGTATATGCATG
Organism: Tamarix chinensis; assembly: GCA_030549775.1. Lineage (NCBI taxonomy): Eukaryota > Viridiplantae > Streptophyta > Magnoliopsida > Caryophyllales > Tamaricaceae > Tamarix > Tamarix chinensis. The sequence continues at coordinate 70,266,872 of CM060175.1, forward strand.
TTTTCATAATGGTTTTTGACTCCTTGCATTATTTAATGTCTATTTCCTTATTTTTGTACTTTGATGTTTGTAACCTTAACTCATAAGATTTTACCCTTAATCATATATCTCTTGTGTCTTCGGTAACCATATGTATATGTTCTTTTTTTCCCTTGTGTATTGATCTTTATGTAAATTAGTGTTCCTTTTTTAAACATTAGTGTTCCTTTTCATGATTGGCTTATCTTTTTTGTGCTTGATTGATGTTACTTACATTTTTTTGTTGGTAATTTTGCCTTTATAGTGGTAGTTACTAAATTAAATTTGCTAATCTTTGAGAAATATAGATAATTTTTTTAGGACTTCTTAGATTTTGAGGGGGTGATTAATGTGTACTTATGTATTAGAAGATTGAAGAGGTTGTATTACCCTTATGCATATTAAGGAAATTGGAGTCTCTTTTGTATTAAGATTTGATTTTGTATTTTTGTAGATCATTAAGATGTTAGATTATCTGATGTGGTTTTTATCAAAGTAACGGAAGGTTGGATCGAAATTTGTATTAGTAGCTGTCACCCACGATCTAATGCAAAAAGAATTAAGTGATTTGGTGGATTATGGACGAAGAAATTGATGTTACAAGATGAAGGTGTTCAGCAGATTTGAAGGTGTTCAAATGTGTCGTGTGAAGATAGATTTGAGGAAGGATTAATCCCGGATTTTCCTTGCTCAATACAGACCCAAAAGGGAGGATTAGGCTTTAGCTCTCTTGCTCAAAGTTTTATCAAAATTCTTATTATTCATTCTATTCAATTCTCTATACAAATGTTGTGCACAAAAGGTATATATAGGAAAGAATAAGCTTGGTGGTGAGCTTCCTTAACCAGCCAAGTTTACCCACCTAATCCAGCCCATTAATCATGGTTGAATTAAGCCCATATTAACCTTAATCCATAGAATAATATCATTGGTTAAATGATACTAAAGATTAACATTACAAAGCTATACAATAGACTAAGATACATACATGAAATCATAGCCATACCCTAACTTACATAAAATATACTTAGGGTTAGGGTTTACAACAACTTTATAAAAATAATAAATATCAACACTCTATCTCTTGTTGTAATGTATCATCCCATGTATGTCATAGTCTTGCATGCCTTGGAATACTTGTACACATCAATGTGTATGAACATCATCTTCTTGCAAATATGTAACATACCTACAAGAATAACTTGAATGGTTTTTAATGTCAAGCATATTAGAATTATCAAGAATATTTAACATGATAGGCTCCAATATTATAAAAGCTAAATCATCTTCCTTACCTTGAGGATTAGAATGAATAGGACAATCATTATGTTCAATGGATGCTCCTGCATCATACTCCCCAAGTTGAGAAGAATTTGCCCTCAAATTTTCATCAGAATAATAAGGAGACAAATCACCAACATTAAAATTTCTTGAAATTCCACCATAAGAATGTGGAAGTTCAAGTTCATAAGCATTATCTCCAAACTTCCTAAGTATTTTAAATGGACCATCGGCTCTTGGCATTTGCTTGTTTTTACGTAAATTAGGAAATCTCTCTTCACGTAAATGTAACCAAACTAAGTCACCAGGAGAAAACACATAAGAGTTTCTATGCTTATTCGCTTGAGATTTATACTTGGCATTAGATTTTTTAATATGATTTTTGAATTTATCATGAAGTTGTTCAAAAAATTTGATTCTCTCTTTAGCCTCATAGTTTTGCAATTCACCTTTTTTTAATGGAATCATGTTAATAGGAATGTTAGGATTCACACCATACACACTAAGCATATGCCATAAAGTTTTCCAAAAATAAGTCATAAACTTGACATAAGCAGTATTTGGATGAATTATACAAAAACTCATATTTTCTTTCACAAATCCTTTATCTATAAGCTCTTGTATTTGTTTTTTTAATTCCTTAGCTTCTTCTGGGTTACATCTATAAGCCGGTTTATTAGGGATAGACATACTAGGAACAAGATCAATAGCACGTTCTATACCTTTTTAGGTGGTAATCCAGGAGGTAAGTCATCAGGAAATACTTCATTATACTCATCAAGAAACTTAATCAAATTAGGATCTTTAAGTTGTTGTTTTTCAGGTTTAGAATCTTTAGAAACTAGAGCATAACAAATTCCTTCTTCTTTTATACATTTGTCCATAGCCTTTTCATGTAAAAATAATTTCTTTTTATCATCACTCAAAGGTATATGATCATATAAAGAAGGTTTGAGCCTATATAATTGATTTTCTTTTTTCACCACATATTCATTAGTTACCCCATCATGAGTTGCTTTTCTATCAAATTTCCATGGTCTACCCAAAAGTAATCCACAAGCATCCATAGGTAAAACATCACATAGAACTTCATCATGATAGTCTCTAATAGAAAATGTGATTAAAGCTCTTTTGTTTACTTTAGCTCCTTTATCCTTGTTTAACCATTGTAAAGAATAGGGTTTTGGATGATTAGTAGTTTCCAAACCAAGTTTCTTAACCATTGCCTCACTAGCAACATTAGTACATGAACCACTATCAATTATAAGTTTACAAATTGTATCACCTATTTTACACTTAGTTTTAAAAATCTTTTCTCTTTGAGTAGGTGTAATACTAGGTTGTATTTGCAAGACTCTTTGAATTACAAAGCAGGGGTCTCCTTCTTTTTCTTCCATAGTATATATTTCATTAGGAGATTCAACTTCTAATTCATCATCATCACTACATGGTTCCATATTTTCTATGTCATGTAAGGTTAAGGCTCTTTGGTTAGGACAATCTCTAGCAAAATGTCCATATCCTTTACATTTGAAACATTGTTTATTAGTCATTTCAACCACCTTATTTTTACCTTTATCATCTTTGTTATTCTTTCTATCATATGAAAATGTCGATTTAGGTGTAAAGGTGTTAGAATAGGGTTTAGTCAAAGTAGAGGCATTAGACTTAACATAGGCTTTTGTTGTCTTGGTTTGTCTTTCAATATTCATAGACAATTTTATCAAGTCTTCAAGAGAGTCATAAGAGTACATATCAACTTTGTCTCTTATTAAGTTATTCAAGCCACCTAAGTATCTAGCACATCTTTGTTCCTTTCTTTCATGAACATCACAAATAAGGGCTAGTCTTTCAAACTCTGTAGTGTATTCTTCTACACTAAATAAGCCTTGCCTTAGAGTAGTCATCTTAACATACATATCTTGTTCATAGTCTCTAGGCACAAATTTCTTTCTTAAGTGCTTTTTAAGTTTTTCCCAAGATTTTATTTTAGACTTCTCTTTTCTTTCTCTAGTTCGCTTTAAGTTATCATACCAAATTCGAGCAAACTTTTTGAACTTTAGAGTAGCTAATTTGCACTTTGTATCATCATCATATTCTCTAAACTCAAAAATAGCTTCAATCTCATTCAACCATTCAAAAAATGACTCCAGATTCAAATCACCATAAAATTCAGGAAGTTCAAGTTTAATACCTTGATCTTCATGGTGTGGATTTCTTACATGGAATGTAGGTGCTCTTCTTCGGTTGCTTGAGCCAAAAGAATTTGTCTTCTATTCTCCATATTCAAGATGAGAAATATTGAAATGTCCACACCCATTCTTGGTATGGTAAATCGGCTTCATTCTCCCTTACACACTATCATGTGTGGTTTCCATTCGAGGTTGCCATGGTTTATACTTCTCTTGGTCGGCCAACTTTGCTTCTACACTTTGAAGTTGATGTTGTAGTGTGTTTTGAGTCTATAGTTGGGAATCCATGCGTGTGGTGAGGCTTTTGATGGACTCAACCAGGGCACGCACCTCTTCACTAGCCATGGTGAAGGTTCACACACAACCTTTCTTGATGCACACAATATATCTTCCACAAATGTAGGTGCTGGATTCGTTTTGCCTACAACCAAACAAAGCACAAACCAATTTCTAATTCTAAAGAAAATATCAAACACTACCTGAAATCTTTATCTAGGTACAAGGAGATATTTAAGCCCCAAGAATAGCCACTGCACGCAGGTACACACAAACAATGAAAGATTAGTAATAATAGGTGTGAAAATGATTCACATAAAATCATAGAACATGTTTTTGTGTTGTCAATAAAATCGTGTCTTCCTATGGGATTTTCGTGTTGAAGTCTTCATAGAAAATGTATAGGAGATCCATAGGTAGATGATGGACTATTTTCTTGAGAGAAATTGATGAGAGATGAGTCGAATACACGGCCTGCAAGTTCCAAGTCAGTTTCGGGCTTCACATAAAATCATAGAACATGTTTCTGTATTTTCAACAAAAACTTGTCTTCCAGTGGGAGATTCGTGTTGAAGTCTTCATAGGAAATGTATAGGACATCCAGAGGTAGAAGATGGACTAATTTCGTGGGAGAAATTGATGATAAATGAATCGAGTACATGGCCTTCAAGTTCCTGGTCTGTTTCGGGCGATTGAGAACTGTCGAGGGATGTCGAACACTTTGAAGCTTTTCTTCTTACTTGAACGAAGAGAAATTGAATGGGGTTGTCATAAACTTGATCAAAAACTAATAGAGAGTAGAATACAATAGAAATCAAGTGCTGAAGAGGCACACACGATTGTTGCAACCAGACCAACCAAACTGGTGCTGCTGAAATTCGAACTCTGTTGGTATTTTATGTGAAAAGTTGAGGGAAAATGCAACAAGATCGTTGCAAGATTGAAATAAATTCAAGAAAGAACTTCAAGAAAACTTAAAGAAGTTCATCAAGAATCAAGAGTTACAAGAAATGGTGGAGTATCCGTGGAGTTCTTGGTGAAAGAACACACCACGATTTCAGGTCGACAGAAATCAGCTTCGAACAAATGAAGCTTTGATACCAAAAATGATGTGGTTTTTATCAAAGTAACGGAAGGTTGGATCAAAATTTGTATTAGTAGCTGTCACCCACGATCTAATGAAAAAAGAATTAAGCGATTTGGTGGATTATGGACGAAGAAATTGATGTTACAAGATGAAGGTGTTCAGCAGATTTGAAGGTGTTCAAATGTGTCGTGTGAAGATAGATTTGAGGAAGGATTAATCCCGGATTTTCCTTGCTCAATACAGACCCAAAAGGGAGGATTAGGCTTTATCTCTCTTGCTCAAAGTTTTATCAAAATTCTTATTATTCATTCTATTCAATTCTCTATACAAATGTTGTGCACAAAAGGTATATATAGGAAAGAATAAGCTTGGTGGTGAGCTTCCTTAACCAGCCAAGTTTATCCACCTAATCCAGCCCATTAATCATGGTTGAATTAAGCCCATATTAACCTTAATCCATAGAATAATATCATTGGTTAAATGATACTAAGGATTAATATTACAAAGCTATACAATAGACTAAGATACATACATGAAATTATAGCCATACCCTAACTTACATAAAATATACTTAGGGTTAGGGTTTACAACAAGTTTATAAAAATAATGAATATCAACACTCTATCTCTTATTGTAATGTATCATCCCATGTATGTCATAGTCTTGCATGCCTTGGAATACTTGTACACATCAATGTGTATGAACATCATCTTCTTGCAAATATGTAACATACCTACAAGAATAACTTGAATGGTTTTTAATGTCAAGCATATTAGAATTATCAAGAATATTTAACATGATAGGCTCCAATATTATAAAAGCTAAATCATCTTCCTTACCTTGAGGATTAGAATGAATAGGACAATCATTATGTTCAATGGATGCTCCTGCATCATTATCCTAGAGATCTCATGCTAGAGGTGTTGAGTATTTATTATAATATGGAGATTAGGAGGACATCCAATTTATATATGAGGTTGTGACGCTAACTTGGGGTGATACTTTAAGAGATATCTCACTTGCGGTTTGATTTTACTAATAGCTGATGATGTGGATCAAGTTGTGAAACCATAAAGTTGGATGGGGATTAATGATCTTCAACAAAGGTTAGAAGGTTTAAAGTATGGATTGGTTCAGTTTTGTGAGGAATGGAAAGTGGATAAATGAATGTTCAATTAAAATCCATTCAAAACTCAACAAGAAGGTATAATTTTGAGGTCTCTCTAGGAAATCATTCAAGTGTATTCAAATGAGGAATTACTCTAAGCAATTTCCTAACAAGAACATTAATCTCAAATACAAGAACTGTTAGCCAAATAACTTTAATTCTTATTACTCAAATAATGATCTATGGTGTATATGGGGGGTTGTGAGAAATATAAAAGACTCATAACTAGGTTCTTACAACTAATAATTAACTTAAAATTACTTACTAGCTACTACCCCAACCAATATTAACGTAGGACTAACAAACACCAATGTAAGAATCAATTAGTTCTAACCAACTAGTTAGTTGTAACATATTCCTACCATGCACACTAATATATTTAGCTTACTTTTAACTAGTTATAAAACCTTAACTACAAAACGTAACATATGTCATCATTTAAATGAAACTAATAAAAACATTACATATATTACATCAACTAACATACATACATGAAATAATAAGCTTTGAAACCTTAATTTATATATGATAATAACTTAGGGTTTAAAATATGTTCTACAATAATGAGGTCTTGCATAAGTGTGTTTCCTTGTTATTCATGTATGCCATAACTTTATATGTTTGAATATCTTTTACATGTAAAATGCCTTAGGTGTCTTCAAGTCTTAAATATCTTCTCCTTACAAGTATGTAACACATATGCAAAAACATCTTTAAGTATTTTCATTATAAATATTATAAAAAATATCTAAGAGGATTAAGATATTTTTATTCATCATTCACCCTTGGTTGAGAATAATTTGTCCTCAAATTTGTATCATCATAATACAGAGACAAATCACCTATATTAAAAGCTCTTGATACTCCACCATAAGAATCAGGTAAATCAAGTTCACAAGTATTATCTACAAACTTTCTAAGTATTTTAAAAGGTCCATTTACTCTAGCAACTAATTTTTTTTACATAAATTAGGAAATATTTCTTTTCATAAATTTAGCCATACCCGATCATAGGGAGAAATACCTTTTCAACTTGATTCTTGTTTAATCTTGATGCCTTACATTTGACTTTTAATTGTTGGGTTGGATTTTTTAATAAAGTTTCATCAAGGGAACTATGTTGATAAGTGATTGGTGGGGTGTGCTTAGTTTAACAATGTTTAGTAGGGTAATCGTAATAATGGAGCATAGCATAATCATGCAAATATATATGGTCAATCAAAGTAATAAATTGATGAGAGGATGTCGATCCCATAGGAATGAAGAATGCATTATAATAACCAAATTCAGGTATCCTATGAATTTACTTATGTAACTAAATGTTAGTAGGGTGATGATGAAAATGTGAAGAAATAGTTGAATGCTCATGAAGTTAATAATATCAATGTAGTATAGACGAGAAGGAAATAAGAAGATAGAGTCGTGAGAGGAGAGTCGCTAACACCAAGTGTGTGTACCCTATGACAATTCGTAGCATGCTAAGCTTGATGGATATTAATCCTGTTAAATTCACTAGGTTTCACTCATTGGTTAAACATACTCTTAGGCCATCTCCATCACGGTGTATAGGCCTTGGCAATGTCACATTGTAAGATTTCAAGGATTAATGATAAGGTCTCTTCACCTTTTGGTGCCATCCCTATCACCATTTATCATAATAAGTTCTAAACACTTTCCTAGTTGATACAGAATTTAGGCAAGTACCTAATATGGGCAACATTCAACACTTCGATAGATGCAACTCAACAAAATGAAATATCATTTAACTCAACATGACTAGAAAGTCAATAATTATAGCAACAAGGGTTTCCAAACTTTCCTTTCACTAAGAAATCTAGGTAATTCTAAACTTCTTCCAACCAACATAAAGTAAAGAAGAGAAAAAGGGGAAGGGATTGGGTAGATTATGGTAATCCAACCCTTATCTAGCCTAATCACTCCTTTTTCCTCTCTCGATTGAGTTCTACTAGGACTCTTCTTCTTTTTTCCCTTTCTCTACTACTCTTCCATTGACATTGTTATTTCTCTTTATTCGTGGATTTCCTAATCTCCCTTCTTGATGCTCGATGATGTTTTGCTTGATATCAAGTATTTATAATGTGAAACTATGTAGATAGGATAAATGTCCCCTGATGCTGTGATAGTTGGTTGTGTCCATGCATTAAGCGACTATACCCTACTATTCGTTGATAGCACCCTGTAGTGGTCCCCTAGTGAATGCCGCCAACTTTAGGAAAATCATGCATTCTTCTTTTGTCGGCATGTAGACCTATGATGGCGACCTGGGCGGTAGTTCTTGTAGTCTTGGTAGGGTATAGATATGCTTTGAGATGCTGGGATGCCTCCATTCCTACACATGTCTTGAAAGTAACTGAGTAAAATCATTAAGCCTATGAGGTGTCATAAGAGTAGAAAATTCTGTTAGTTCATAGGATAAAAGAGCTCTTTTTAGGTTAAACTCAAGAGAGTCATTTGAGATCTCAAAAGAAGGAGAAATTATTAAGATACACACCTTATGACTCCCTTATGTGGAAAAAGTTATAGATATAATGATACTCATAGGGTCTTTTAATCAGCTCAAATCCACTCATATCAGTGATGTAGGAGCATCCCAATCTTTCCAAACTAAGGATAGTCAACTTATTAATTTTTCCTAAATTGAATACTTCAAAACTCTTCTCATTTGCATTAATAAATGACTAGATTATATAGTATCCATGAAAGCCATGTAAATTCCACCACCCCATGTAAACATGGCTCCATATAGTTGTTGTATGGCTTTCCCAAACTCCCACTACAAATGACTGAAATATGGCTTCAAATAATCAGCCATGCCACCACCTTTACCCACTCTTTACTCCACCCATTTCGGCCAAATCAAGACCTGCCTTGTTGAGCATAATTTTTTTAGGTATTAGGGGCGTTGGGAAGTTAATTATGGGAACTTGAAGACCCTCTAATATAGGCTAAATTTGAGGAGAATAAATCATCCTATTTGCTTGATTTTGAGTAGCCATCAATCAAGTGGGCTACCATATTTTAGTTACCTTCTTTAGCTAAGCTTGTTTAAATTATGTTGTTTAAATTTCATAATGTGTAATCTATGTATCTTGAGCCTTATCATAGGTTGTATTTTCAACCCTCTAGTAATGGGTAGCTGTGGGATTCTTAACACACAGTCAACATTAGATAATTTAAGTTGATTAACCATAGCTAACTTTTGTAGCATCAAAATAAGGGTGAGGGTGTACTAATACTAACATGAATGGTTATAAATCTATTTCGAAAACTCTCCCATTTATTAAATGGAAGGTGAGATTGTAAGAAAGGCTGATTATTCTGGCTAAAAAAATCTAGTTATGTTCAACACTCTCTAGTTTGTGTAGTGTTTTAATAGTATGCAAAATCTTGTGCCATTTATGCTAAGAGTTGTAACCTTATTTGGTTGATGAAAGTACTTGGGTTTGTAGGTTTCAAAGCCAAGTTTCAAGTTATGAATCATCATCATCTCCATTCTACCTTTTCAAAATTTTGTTGAAAGTTACCCTGACTTTCAACACTAATGCTTAGCTTAATGCCATTTGTTTAGCATCATGCACCAATAGGAATGTAAGGATTAATGTGATACATCACTTCAAATGGATAAGAATGAGTTGTAATTGAAGGAATTTGATTATAGGAAAACTCACCATGAGCTAGTCTAATATACCAATCCTTAGTATTAGTACTTTTATTTATCAAACCTCTTAAAAATGTGCTAAGATTTTGTTTGTAACCTTCATTTAACCCTTGGTTTGTGGATGGTGTAAATTAATAAATAACAACTTAGTTCCCATATATGCCATATATTCTTCCAAAAGTAACTTAGAAATTTTAAATATTTGCCTAAAATAGTGTCTTTAGGATTACCATGAAGTCACACATCTTTAAAGTATAAATCAACAACATCCATAACATCATCAGCTTTATGACATTATATAAATGAGTCATTTTAGAAAATCTATCTACCACAACCATAATAGAATTTATACCTCATTTTTTTCTAGGAAACTCTAAGATAAATTCTATACTAACTCCTTCTTATGGTTGTTTAGACATAGGAAATAGTGTATATAAACCTTTGTGAAAAGAGCTTTTACTTTTTTGACACATAACGCATTGGTCTACTGTAGTTTGCACACCCTTAATCATGTGTGACCAATAGAAAATATCTTTCAACATTTCTAATGTTGTGTGGGTACCAAAATTTCTAAATATAAATCCTTCATGTACCTCTTTAATAAGTAAGTATCTAATACTTGACCTAGGTATAAAAAGTTCATTTGGTTTGAATAAAAATTCATCTTGTAATGTATAATTACCTTGATATCCATCTTTTACATGCATGATACTCTTCCACAATATCTTCATCATTAGGATATAATTCCTTTAACATTTCAAAGCCTAAAAATTTGGCATCTAACATGACAAGCAATTTAGACCTTCTAGAAATAGCATAAACCACTAAATTTTCCTTTCCATCAAAGTTTTTGATAGAGAACACAAAATATTTGAAGAAGTTTATTTAATTTGTATGTCTATTACTAACTTTATTTTAACCATGTAAGTATTTTAAGATCTCAGAATAAAAAATTTAATAGAAAGGGCTTAGGCCTCAAATAATGACTCCATGTCTCTAAGCTATGTACGGTGGAAAATAGTTCCTTGTAATATGTGGTATGCTTAGTTTACGGCCATTCATTTTTTCACTAAATAATGTGATAGGATTTTTTTTCTTGTGAGAGAAATCCCCATTTCAACTTCATATGTTAAACAATGTAAAAAATTTTCTTTCCCTTTTCTTGATGATTACAAATGTATTTTGATAACTAATGTGTTTGCTTAACTATGCATGAAATATGATTGATAAACAAATTGACCAAATCAAACTTATCTGAATAATTTCAAAAGTAGAAATTCAAAAGAGAAATAAAGTTTTAAAGAAAAAGGGAAGATTGTATGAAGATTATCAAGGCTTAAGGTTTAAAGATTATATTTCTAAGTTTAGGTTTGCTTGTGAAGAGTTTAGTTGAGAAATATCACAATTTGATCAAAACTCTTTAAATACTTTTTTAAAACACTTGACTTGAATTCATTTGATATAAATTCTTGGTTTATCTTAATTTCTAAATCCTTCTAAAGTGTTTTAAAATTTATTTGATTCCAGTTAGAAATAATTTATTAGTCCTAATACTAATTGATTGGTTTGTTTTAAATCTATGGTATTAAAATGAGTAAACTCAGATGGATGGCTGTCACAACAAACTAATCAACTAGTTTTGGTAAATTGGATAATTGGTTTGGAAACCGATTAACTCATTTAACTAAATGAATCCATGGGTTTCACTCATGTAGAAACCCATTTATATATTTTTTTAAATCATCAAATTGTTTCATTAAATCAATTGATTGGTTTGGCCAACCAACCATGGGCTTTTCTTATGTAGAAACTCATTTTTCTCCATTTAAACTCATCGATTGATTTTGTCAAATTGATCCAATAGTTAGGAAATGGTTACCTTGTTTGAGTAAACTAATTGATTAGTTTGAAGCACACATGGACACTGTAACACCCCACTTCTTTACTTTAGAAAAATGTCATTCAAAACATTACAAAAGTGGAAAAATACCAAACACACCTAGAAAAAATGGGGTGCTACTACCACACATAACATAGGATCGATATCTACTGCTTGTTCCATGTTGAATATAAGGCTAAGAAACCAAACAAACCAATATAAAAGTAGAGTGCACAAGAAATATGATATATAAGTACCAAAATAAAGCGTTTGTAAACTAAAACATCAATGAGTCCCCAAAATATTCACAGAGAGAGAGAGAGAGAGAAAGAGAGAGAGAGGGAACCAAAAGTATATAAGGTACAATAGGCATAAACTAACGATAGGATATATCACCAAACCCTTCTCCATCAAGGAATGAAAAATAGTCTCTAGATATCCACGCTCTTAAGCCTTCAAGGAAAAATTGAGGTTGGCCCATTATTGCCTATCCTCAAAAACACTCACACAGTCTTCTACTAGTGGGATTGAGCAAGTGACCGAAAAAATGGGTACATCAGTACACTACTTATTGAGTAAGCCAAGTTACCTCCTTAACATAAGTCACATGCATATAAGTGCACATGCAACAATAAAGATTTATTGAACATAGTAGCATACTTACACATGATACTTTGATGTACATGTAATATCATAGTCATGTAATGCATGAGGATTTCATGCCATGTAAGTACTTTGATAATTCATGGCTCATCATGCATAGAAATTAAACATAGATATTACGGATAGAAACATATAATTAACTACAAGTTGTTATCATACTAAGCTCTTCTATTATTCACCTACAAAAGTATTCCATTAGGTCCACTTTCAAGTTTACATGATCTATTATATTAACTATTAACAAGCTATTATTCCCTTTTCCTTTATCCATATCTTTATTCTTATTCTTATTGAGTGATGGAATATTTACTACCCCATGGTCTCACATACCTTGGAATCCTATCCAAACGTGAGGATATAAAGTCCGACCAAAGCCAAGTAACTACCAATGGACATAAAGTTTGACTAAAACTAAGTAACTAGAAATGGACATAAAGTTTGGCCAAAGAAAAAAACAACCTTAGAGTCTAAATTATGTAGTATCAATAACCCCTAGTATCATTAGTTTTTAGAGTAGGTAAGGTGTCGGGATCTACTAGGATCCTGCTCGAGGCACTAGTTAACACTCAAAGGCAGACAAACCCTTGGTAGTTAATTAAGGATTAGGTAACCTATACCCATGCACAACTCGATCATCTTCCACTTTAAGTGATTAGTGTATTATTTTCCAAAGTTTTATTATCCTGTAAGAATCACATAACATCCAAGTGCACATCCACATAATTGTTCCTTCTTAACCATTATTATCATCGAGATTTCCATTACAACTTAACCAAAATTAAATTAACCCATCAAGATAATCCATTCAAGCAAAGAATCTAGATTACATCGTCCCTTATTAAAATCAAATCATACTCACTATAGTTTTTCCTTTAAGACATTCTAAAGCATTTACTGAGAATATTAAGAATTATGAATCGTTTAATCCATCTAATAACATAGTTAATTCATGTCAATATGTGTGTTCTCATCATTAAAGAATCATATTATAGCATTGTGCATAGTCTTAAAGCATATCAATTTCAAAAGAATAAAAAAAAACTTTAACCGAACCAGTCAAAAAAATTTAGGCTAACCAGATGATCAGTTTGGCCTAGCCAAACACTATAGTTTCCTCAAACCAGTCAATCAGTATGGTCAAACTAGCAGATTGTTCCATAACCTATTTATCGGTTCTGACAAACAAATCGATGGGTTTAAGCAAAATGAAACTAATATCACCATATACACACATTTTAATATGATTCCAAATCTACAATCTTACCACATCCAAATTTTAACATTGTCATAGCATATGATCAATATTTAGCATACTAATAAACTGAATCATGTTTCATTTTCAAGCAATCAGCCTTATTTCTCACAAATCAAGTCCCTTTTCTTAAAAATCTTAGATAAAATCCAACATGCATCATTAAAAATGCCAAACTCTCATACCAACATCTAAATATTAATATTTTACAAAAAGATACCATATTTATGCCACGTTTTAAAGGTAAGAATAACTTACTTGAAGCTTAGCAAAATATTTCACCAAAGAGGAAAACTCTTAAGGTGAAAGATTTCAACTTCCAAAACCTTTAAAAAAGTTTAAAACTAAAATAATCAAATAACATTTTCAAATCAAGAAACTTGAATTAGGAAAGAAAATGAACTTGCCACCTCTAGAAGAAAATAGGGAAATCAAACTTAAATTTTATTAAAAAATAGAATTCTCCCCTTTATAAATCTCAAAAAATATGAAGTAGTACAATGATAACCCCTTAAAAGAGGCTACTTCCCCGAAGCCTACTAACAAAAATCCAGACACATCATGTAATACTTAACAAATCACACATCAGAATGAATGAACAAAAGGTCTAGAATTGAATAAGTAATCCTCATTTGGGATAATTAAATTAATTATTTTTAATTTAGTTATTTTTTGGACTTATGATTTTTGAAAATAGATATGATTATTTAATAAATAAAAAAAAATATTTTTCTATTTTATAATACTTGTTTTATTTAAATAATTTTCCAAACCCATATTTTACTAAAAATATCCTTTTAAATTAATATCTTAAATTTTAAATAAATTAGTTTATTAAAATAATTTATTCATCTAAATAATTAAATACCCTAATTCCAAAAAATATTTTATTTTTATTTTTCCCTTTTCCTTTTCCTTTTTCCTTTTTTCTGTCTTCTTTTTCTTCCTTTCTCTTTTTCCTTCTTTTCTCCCTTTCCTTGGGCACCCGACCTACTTCTTCTTTCCCTCTCGCTGAGTTATTGGCCCTCTCTCCCTTCCTCTGCTATTAGCCCATGCCTCCCTTCTTCTTCTTTTTTCTTTCCTTTTCCCCTCGGTTGGGCCAGCCCAACCCTCTTATCTTCCTTTCCTTCCTCCTCATGTATGTGGGTCAGCCTACCCTTCTTTTCTCCCCAACTGACTGGCCTTCCCCATTCTTCTTCTTCTTATTGTTCTTCCTTCGCCTTGCACATTGAGCCATGCCTACACCTACTACCCTCTATAACTTCTCCCCTCTACACCTGCACAACCCTAGCCTGCCCTCTCCCTCTCTCTCCCCCATCCCTTTCTTTTCCATTTTGGCCCAAAATACCCCCTACATAGCCCCTCTTGTGTGCCCCCTCCTTCCTCTTTTCTTGCTTCCTACTCCCCACCACCCTACACCCCAACTTGTAACCCTCCCCCGTGTAACCACCTACATTGCACAAGCCTTGACTGCCCTTCTCTCCCTCTTATTTTTCTCCTTCTCATTAACCCATTTCCTTTCCTCGAGCTCCCTCATTTCCCCTATAGAACCTCTCTCTCTTTTTTAATTCTTTCCTTCTCCTCTCATCTCCCCTATTTTTGCTTTGCCACCCTCAACCACTACCTCTGCCGCTAAACCAACCACCAAAGCAACCCCCGGAATTCCCCTACTTCCTCCCTACACCACCCAACAATCACCACTTGCCCCTCTAGCCACCTTTTTCTTCCCTTTTATTTTCTTCTCCCTCTTGGCCCTCCTCCATGCATTCCACCTTGAGTTGCCTATTCCCCCTCTTCCACTACCGTTGAAGCTGCCCCTTGACCACCTGACACCTCCCCTACCACCTCCCTACCTCACCTTGCTCGAAATTCCCCCTTACCACCCTCCCTTCTCCTATTCTTTTCCCTTCCTTCTTCTTATTCTTTTTTCTCCCTTCCTTGCACCCATTTTCTAGCCCTTGCCACTACCCTGATCCATTGATCTTGGACCCCCAACTACCACCTACACTCTACCACCCTCCTTGCACCCAACCACCTCCCTCACTCCTCTCCACAAACCCTTAACCAGTGCCCTCAATCCTTCACCTAAACCAACCATTCCCCCTTCTTCCAACTTCCTTCTCCACTCATAACTCCCCCTATTTCTGTGCATCTAGCTCACATTTCCATGCAGCATGAGACATGCTGCATATTTTGAATTGCTTAGCTAACTTTTAGGGTATAAATATAGTTAGCATTAATTTGTATTTAATAAGATTTTTGATAAAAATGTATTATTTTAATTTTCTATTACTAATATACTATTTTTTATATTATTTCTAGGTATACATTTTACTAATCAAAGCTCAAACTTTTAATTGGAGTTACCGATAAAGTTTAATTATTGCTAGAATTAAGGTAACTATTATACCCTACTAAAATGGGTGGATATATGTATTCTAGCACATTAGGGTTTTGAATATGTTTATATGTATAATATATGGTGTTAAGTATATTATGATTTGTAGCATATGTTGGTAGTTGAATGAAAAGCATGTTATATTATGAAATGTGTCATGTATAGAAATGATGGTTAAGAATAGATCCTTGCTGTTAATGTGGATATTAGATACATATACTTGTTATGTTAAGTTAATATGGCCATTTGTAGTAGGGATAATATGAATAAAAGCCCTAGGGGCATTTAGTAATTTTACTTTTACAAAGGGTGTGGCCTAAATAAGTGCGTATAATAGGTGATGATGGAAATTAATAGTGAATAATAATGGTTGGTGGTGTTAGATAATGTATGTGGAGCATGGGTAATAAGATTTTATGTGTTAGGGGTATGTTAGTAACTTTAGCATAAAAAGGGTAAATTGGTAAGTTTATGAATAAAAAAAGTAATATGATAACTTAGTAAGTAAGAAGGTTGTTTTGGTAAATTAGCATAAGAAAGGAGTAATTTGGTAAATTAATAAGTAAGAAGGACATTTTGGTAATTTTGGCATGAGAAGGGGCAACTTGGTAATTTAATGTGTAAGAACGGTAACTTAGGAATTTAATGAAGAAAAAGGGCATTTTGGTAATTTAATAAGTAATAAGGGTATTTTGATAATTTTAGCATGAGAAGGGGTAACTTGGTAATGTAATGAATAATAAGGGTAATATGGTAAATTAATAAGTAAGAAGGGTAGTTTGGTAATTTTGGCATAAAAAGGGGTAACTTGAAAATTTTATGAATACAAGGGGTAATATGGTAATTTAGTTAGTAAGAGGGGGTATTTTGGTAATTTGGCATGAAAAAGGGTAATTTGGTAATTTAACAAACCTGAAGGGTAATTTGGTAATTTTAATAGGTATGAAGGGCAATTTGGTAATTTAACAAACCTAAAGGATAATTTGGTAATTTTAACAAGTATGAGAGGCATTTTGGTAATTATATAGGTATGAAGGGTAAATTGGTAATTTTATAGGTATAAAGGGCATTTTGGATAATTATATAAGTATGAAGGGTAATTTGGGAATTTGGCAAGTAAAAGGGTACTTTAATAAATAGGCAAGCAAGAGGGGTAATTTAGTAAGTCAATAAGTAAGGAAGGGTAAATCAGAAATTGGTATATAACATGACAGTAGATTTAATAAGCCTCCATAATAAAACATAAGGGATACTAAGTGATAGAATAAGGATTTATGGCCTTGTATCACTTGTTTAGGTATAACCATATATATTATAACCATGTGTAGACTATAGGAAGTTGAACTCTATGACTATGAAATATCATTTTCCTTTACCATTTATGGACCAAATGTTAGAACGGCTAGCAGTCCATGCTTATTATTGTTTTCTTGATGGTTATGCTAGATATGTGCAGGTTTCCATAGCTCTAGGAGATCAAGAGAATACCAGATTTACATGTACTTATGGTACGTTTGCATATCGATGCATGAAATTTAGACTATGTAATGCCTTGGCTACATTCTAAAGGTGTATGGTAAGCATATTTTCTGAATATTTGGAGAAAATTATCGCGGTATTTATGAATGAATTTAGTATTCATGGGGATACTTTTGAAGAATGCCTAGGTAATTTAACTCTTATCTTGAAAAGATATCTTGAAACAAATCTTATGCTAAACTTTGAAAAATGCCATTTTATGGTTCAACATGGAATAGTTTTGGGAAATGTCATTTTGGCTAAAGGAATTGAAGTAGATAAGGCAAAAATCAATCTTATAGCTTCATTACCTTATCCATTAATTGTTAAAGATGCGCGTTCATTTTTGGGTCATGCTGGATTTTATCATCGATTTATTAAGGATTTTTCTAAAATCACCCAACCATTAAGTAAGCTTCTTCAAAAAGAAACAAAGTTTCCATTGGATGATGTATGCAATAAAGCATTTGAACACTTGAAGGACAAATTGATCAGTGCACTTCGACCACCCGATTGGAATTTTCCCTTTGAATTAATGTGTGATGCATCTAACTTTGTTGTTGGTGCAGTGTTAGGTCAAAGGATTGGGAAAGACCCACATGTGATATACTATGCCTCATGAAATTTGAATGAAGCTCAGCTTAATTACACAACTACTGAGAAGGAGCTTCTCACCATTGTCTTTGCTTTGGATAAATTTCATTCTTATCTATTAGGAACTGAGATAATTGTTTATTTTGACCATGAAGCTTTGAAATATCTGCTGGCAAAGAAGGAAGCAAAAATCAGGTTAATTAGATGGATACTTCTACTCTAAGAATTCAATATACATATCAAATATAAGAAAGGATTAGAAAATGGAGTAGCAGATCATCTAAGTCAGTTGATCAAGGAGGTTGAAGTTGAGATACCTATCAATGAAGCATTTCCGGACGAAAAACTTCATGCCACTGTAAATGAGATACCATGGTATGCTAACATTGTAAATTTTTTGGTGACAAGGTATTTCCTTCACACTTTACTAAATCATAGAAAGAAAGGATGAAGAGTCAGGCAAAATATTTCGTATGGGATGATCCATATATGTGGAAACAATGTGCTAACCAAATCATTAGAAGGTGTATTCCTGATAGTAAAATTCTTTCTATCTTAACATTTTGTCATAGTTATGCTTCTGGGGGTCATTTAATAGCTTATAAAATTTTAGAAAGTGGATTTTTCTTTCCTGCATTGTTTAAGGATTCTTATGAGCTTTGTAAAACATATGAAAATTGTCAAAAGATTGGAGGACTAGGTCCTAAAAATGAAATGCCACAAACTCCTATGATTGCTTGTGAAGTTTTTGATGTTTAGGGTATGGATTTCATGGTTCCTTTTCCATCATCTTTTGGTTTCAATTATATTCTTGTTGCTGTTGATTATGTGTCAAAAAGGGTGGAGGCAAAGGCCACCTATACTAAAGAAGCTAAAGTTGTTGCAGAATTTCTTTGGACTAACATTTTTGTAAGGTGTGGCTTGTCAAAAGCTATAACAGATGACAAATGTTCACACTTCTGCAACATAATAGTAGAAGCATTGTTAAAAAATATCATATGACACATCGAATCTCTACAACGTATCATCCACAAACTAATGGTCAAGCTGAAATATCCAATCAAGCAATCAAATCAATTCTGGAAAAGATGGTGAAACCAACAAGAAGGATTGGAGTTTACACCTCAATGATGCTCTTTGGGCTTATCGCATAGATTTTAAAACCCCAACAGGTATGTCACCATATCGTTTGGTCTATGGTAAGCCTTGTCATCTTTCGGTTGAATTGCAGTATAAAGCTTTTTGGGCCGTAAAGAAATGTAACATGGAGTTAAATGAAATTGGAAGGCATAGAAAAATAGAATTACAAGAACTTGAAGAAATAAGAAATGATGCTAATGAAACTACATTGAGATATAAAGATCAAACTAAGGCATTTCATGATAAGTTCACTCTTAGAAAGAGTTTCAAAATTGGCCAAAATTTTTTATTATACCATTCTCACTTGAAGCTATTTCTAGGGAAATTAAGGTCGAGATGGATTGGCCCATTTATTGCAACGAATGTGTTTTCTCATGGTGCAGTAGAGATTAAGAGTGAGAAAGCAAGAAAAATGTGGAACGTGAATGGACACTGTCTCAAACCTTTTTACGAAAGACACTATGTGCAAAACTTGGAAGTGGTAGATCTTACCATTCAAAGTTATGAAGGTTAAAAGAATGGAATTTTATCACTTGGGAAACACCCAAGTGTTGTACATAAGTTTTCCTTATCTCATATTATGCTTCTTTAATATTCTTTTCCTTCTTTTATATGTGATTATCATGTAGGGTGTAGTAATGTATCTTTACCATGTTTATGTGTGTGTACAAGTGTATATTATGTACATTTTTACTTCTTTATCAAAAAAACACGGGGCATCGTATTACCAAAACACGCACCGTGTTTTTCCGTCAGAAGAAAAAAGAAAAGGCAGAAAAATTCAATAATAACACGGGGGGCCCATGTTTATTTAACACGGCCCATATTTTTATATCAAGGACATTTGCAGAGATTCGAGAAGCATTCCAAAAGAACACGGGGGTCTGTATTTCCCAAATACATACTATGTTTATCTATTAGTCATTTTTTTCCCAAATTCCCGAGGCTTTCCAAAGTAACATAGGGGGTCTGTGTTTCCCAAACACGAACCATATTTTTCTATCAAGAATTTTTCTTGTGTACCAGAGAGTTGAAAAATAAACATGGGGTACCATATTTTTGAAACATGGTCCGTGTTTCTTAAAAAACTACCTATTTCTGCCCGTGTTTTCAAATCCTCAAAACACGACCCCTTTTCCTCCTTCGACGCTGTCTCTGACCTAAGATAAACTACCATCTCTCCCCTCTCAAATCCTCCAGTTTCTTGTAAACTCTTTCATTTCCATACATTATCACTCTCATTCATCATCCCTACCATTCCTCCATCCATAGGTTGGTCTCTCACAATCTTTCTATTGCTCCTATTCCTGAAACGTCAAAAAAACATTATCTTCAAACCCTAAATTCAATTCTTGCTACAATCGTCTAGATTTAAGCAAATTACCTTAGGGCTTTTACTTAATTCAACTTTCCTGAGCAATATCAATCTTCATTCTACAATTTCATTCATAAATATTCACAATCCTAAGGTATGTGCCCTATTTCACCAAATTTGCCAAACTTGTTTGATTCTACCCTTGTTGTTACAATTATGAAGAATACCTATTTGTGCAAAGACAAATTTGTAACATAACACTTACATTTGTTTGTTGAATTTGTTGCCACACTTACAATTTATATCAATGTTGATTCACTACAAGTTTAGGGCACATATTATGCAAATTTTCAAAGTTGCAATTTTATTACAAATATAAATACATTCTTGGTAAATTAGGGGTATATGCTGAATTCATTCTTGTAAGATGAAATTATTTATCCCTGCAAATGTGAATGTGGATATGCTTAAGAATAATGTATCTCAATGCCAATAATTTCATGGTAAAGAATTTACTGAATTGAATGCCATGTATCACCATATTTGTTACATCAAATTTATATTTGACAATTTTGTTCCTGTGATACATTAGAAATGAAGAACAAACAACATTTTATTCCCTTCTAACCCACTATCCTTACTAATGTCTGTGTGTTTTGTAGATGGCACCCAAAAAGAAACAATGGACCGAGGGAGAATCTTCAAGACCTGGATCATCACCAAATCAACAATGGAACCGAAGAAACCAGCTAAATGAACTAGGTATCATATTTAGCACTCTAGAACAATAGCAAAGGTACGACTACTTATCTCAAATGCAAATTATTGGAACTAGGTATTTGGATGATGGTTATCTAAATACTTTAGGAATACATGCGCAAGTGATGCAATTGCTATGGAATGTAGTCTTACACAATTTCATCTATTGTACTAATCATACATATAGGTGTTTAACATTAGAATTTCTCAGTACCTTTAAATATGTGTTGATGTTAGTGATTCCCCAAATTACTAAGGGTATATTTGTTTTTGCCTTTTTAATGAGGATAGACAACTATCTCTGCATGAACTAGCACATATTTTATGTTACCTTTGGGGGGCCATTGTATCATATTTCATTGGTTCAATGTGAATAATTTCTTCACTAGAATTGGTGATATCTCTAATATGCCCACCCCCAATACTTTCTGAATATCTGAAGCTAAGGATTCTAGGATTTTCAAACTCGTCTTCAAATATTTACAAAGACTCTTAGCTAGCACCATTTGTGGGAGGGGGGATAGTACAGGGGTCGTTCCCTCCATTGAGCTTTATTTCATTAATGTTATGCTAGATCATACTCGACTTGACACTACTTATTTTCTAGCTAAGCAATTTCAAAGGGTTGGCAATTCTAAACAGGGTGATATTATCATCGGTGGTTTAATTACCACTATTGGTTTAAGTTTGGACAAATTTCTTCCTGATGATATGCTCATAGAAGCTATGAGTACTTGTATTGATATTGAACATTGCCATCTTATGCATCTTATCGAGCGTAGGGGCAATGCGTGATATCTTTCATACTAAGGCCATGCTAATTTTTCTCTACCGAACCCTGCTAGGATCGACCCTTTCAACCCACATAATTGGCAACCATTTGATCACAATGATGCTCCTACTCTTCTTGGCATTGAACATCGAATGACTCCTCATGGTGACCAAGCTCCACCACCTCCCCCACCTCATTCACAAGCCTCTTCCTCTTCTACTTATATTCCCGAATGGCAGCTCCAATTTTAAACCCAATTCTATTCCTAATTGGATTCCATAGGCCAAAATCAAGATCAAATGATGGAGATGATGAAATCTCTTTACAAGTTTCATCTTGGACATCGAGACCCCCACCACCTCCTTTATAAATCCGATTCCTAATATGTTTTTCTTGGGTTAGTTCATTAGGGACAATGAACAAGATAAGTAGGGGGATGTGCTTGTGTGCTTGTGATAATTTGTTATGTTAGGATAGTCTTTGTGGGTGTTATATGCATATATATGTAGTTTTATTTATTCAGTTTTATTTCTTTATTTCTCTTTTGTTTTACCTATTTTGTTTAGGTAAGTTGTGTTCTAAGTAGATAATCTTGTGTTGGTTGTTTGGTTCGTCTTGAAAGAAGAAGTGTTAGATTTGAGTTATCCATTCATGGAGTAAAACAAAGTAATATGACTAAATTATTTTTACAAACGATATTTTTAGATCATATTAACTGATTTGATCACCATCTTCTAAAAGCTTAAAAACATAAATTGAGAATGTGATAGTAGTGAAGGAAATAAAGTTAGAATGGTTAGGAATCAATCCATGCATTGAATATGAATGAGATGAAATGAAAGTAAAAACTGGTAGATACACCATTGTGAGTGCTTGAGCCTAATCATTGGATACATTGTTTATCTAGAATATATTTTCCTTTTGTGTGTATTTCCCAATGATATGTGAAACTATAATTTGACATTAATTCTCTTCAAGACTACATAAAAATTTAGGATATTTGAAAATGATGAAGGTATTCTTCTTTCTTTATTAACTACAAAACCAAAAAGCTTACCTTGAACATTATTATCCATTTGTATAAACCCCTTTGAGCCTAAGCCTTATTCTATTGATTTAAACATCATTAACAACTAATACCCATATGAATTTTCCTTTCCTACTCTCTAACTAGTGAAGTAATAAATTTTCAAGGAAAACATTTGTTGATAAGTTTAAATCCAAGCATGGGGGTGCAAAATTTTGGTGAAGGAGCTAAAAAGAAATCTTTTATTCTTTATACGGTTGAAGGGCAAGGGTAAGATAAAAAAAAATTTAAGGGAAAGGATTGTACCTTCTATATATATATACATATATATTTTGCTTCTCTAGTTGGTAGAGTCTAGCCACAATCCCAAAATTCTATCTCACCTTAGAACCCTAACCCCATTACAACCAAATGTAAGACCTTTTGATTCTTATATACTTCAGGTCTTTTTAGCGGTGGAGAATTGAGAATAATGGCAAACATATGGGCGATCATTATCATTTGGAGAAATTTTGAGAGTAAACACATCACACCATACACACATAAGAGTGAGTGTTTTCACGTACCAAAAGTAAGAATATGCCAATTTAAATTTCATTAATCTTAATCTAACTTTGTATGGTGAGATACTAACTATATTTAATTTCGTTCCCTACCCATTTGAGTATTTGATAAGACTATTTGTAAGGTGATTTAGATGTGTGATCCAAAATATTTTCATCATTGTGATTTTATGATTTATAAGTGTTTGAAGTCCCAATGCATTGTTGAGATTTGTGAATGAATAATTCCAATCTTACAATTCTTGTAATCCGTGACTTATCTCACTTGCAGTTCTTGATGTACTCATGTGCATGTTATGATGTTGCTTGAGGATAAACAATGATTTAAGCATGGACTTATTTGATACATATAAGTTATAGATTATTTTCATGCATAAAAATGTCATTTATTCCTCATTAATTTTATAAGATTTAATCTTTTCTTCATGTTTTTCTCTTTTGAATAGATTTTACAAGAAAAGATAAAATTGAAGAAATTTAAAGGAGAAATCAATGAAAAGAAGAAATCAAGCAATAAATACATAAAGAAACATTGAATCAAGGGGAGAAAAGTTGGAAATGAAGCAAATACACCAAGAGAAGTTGTGCTAAAATTTTAAGGGAAGAATAATGAATGAGCCAAGAACACTACTCCCCCGTGTTTCCTAAACATGGGCCGTGTTTAAATATTAGGCTTATATTCAAAATCCAAAATTTGGTAAAGAAGTTGGATAAAAATACGGAGGTCTCATGCTTCCTAAACACGGACTATGTTTTTCTTAAAATTTGTAACTGCTCACGCGACCTATTTTCTGATATACTCTCTATCAACTTAGGGTTCGAAAATCAATTTTTAGGATTAGAAACATTTGAATGTACTCTCTTTCTCTATTCCCTCTTGAATATATATGTATTTCACAATTCCAACTTTCTTTATCTTTCTTGTATTTTATTGAACAATTGACGGTCTGTAATTCAAGTGATAAGTCCTTTTGTATTTTTTTATCAATTGCAAGTTCTACATTTTAATTGAATGCAAGTATAGTTTCTGAAATTGTATTTTTATTTCTTTTGATTTTGGAGTGTTGTTTCTACTATTAGGTGTTGTTTGTATTTATTACAAGTGATTGCATGTAATAGTGTGATTTCTAAGTATGTCGATGCTAGAGTAAATAAAACAGGTTAGGATGACTTGAGGATGGAATTATGTTTCAAATATAACAACGTAATTTGAATGTTTGATTCTCGATGAAATTTAATTGAATTAATGGATGGAATTGAATGATTTGGTATCATATATTAAGAATTTAAACTTATTAGATTGATCACCTATTTAGTTTAGAATTTAATCTCTACTGAGATAATATAATTAACCTGTAATTGTTAATGAATGTGTTTATAGTAGCAAGAAGATTAATCATTAATCTTGTTCGTTAATTTATACAATTTCATAGTTCAAGCTTATGTAGTTATGATTGTAATTGACTACTTTCCATTCATAATGCTGCCATTAATTGAATCTAGTGTTCTTAACCTAGGTTATTAAATGGTTAGGTAATAAATTGAGAGCTTATTAAATTTATTAGGATTGAGAGAAAGCAAAGAAATAAATTATTATGAGTTTCTAGAGGTTAACATTAAATCATATAGAATCATTCTTCTTCTTTCAGTATTTGATACCTTGATTCCATCATCAATTCGTTCCTACCCTCATCTATCAAGTAGTGAGAAAAATTTAATATAGTTTAGATTTAGTATTAAAATTAATAAAATTTTATAACCGAGATTATAACATCAATTACAAAATTAGTGATTAAACACCATTCCTTGTGGGTTCTACTGCTTCTTACCATTTACTATATAATTGGGAATTGGGATTTATGTATTAAATTTATTATGCATACGATAGCGTACCAGTGTCCTCATGCACTAGTATGATCAAGGCACCTTTGAGTCCCTAGGTTAGTGGTTGGAGGGTAGTGTGCTGCTTGTATGCGCCAATATGACTGGTGTACCTTTTTGTCTTTAGGTTCATCATCTCTCCCTTGAGTTAAAAAAATGGACTTCTTGTGTTAATTAAATGGAAAACACTAATCATTAAAGTGAAAGAATATTGAGCTGGGCCCAAACCGATCCATCGGCGATAATAGTGGCTAGGAGCCTTTTGCCCTAGAGAATGGTCCATCACCAAATAATAGTGGCTAGGTACATGTTGCCTTAGAGTCTATTCTATCCATCAACTATAATAGTGGTGGATATTGAGCTCAATAAATCAAATATTTGATGATAATAAAAAATGGAAAATGTATGAATCACTTATAGTGGAATGCCATATGAGTCGGGGCCAGACCGCTCCATTGGTGAGAATAATGTCCAGGAGCCTTTTTACCTTGGAGACTCATCCATCGGTAAAAAATAGTGGCCAGATACGTTCTATCCTAGAGTGTATTTCTAATCCACCAGCTTTAATAGTGGAGCTCCCATAATCATATTGATATAATTCGAGAGATGATATTGAATAATATTGATTAATGGCTTAAGACTAGAAGTATTGATTTCACCTTTATGATCTATGGTTATAGAATAAATATGGCCTTTGTGCCTGTCACTTTTATTAAGTGTAGGAGATGCTACGTAAATAGACTTCATGTTATACAATTCTTATTAGTTGCAGTGTGTAATCGCTCTTATGTGGCTGTGGTTATTTATATGCTTATATATGATATTGTCTTTACATTTGTTCAAGTATAATGTGCTGCATGCGAGACCTACTGTTTAATTTTATATAAAAGGTTACTCATGAAATGCCCCGAAAATTCCTAATTTTAAATAGTAAATTTAAATGAGGTTTTATTATAAAATTTAATTAAGTATATTATTTTATTTAAAATAAAAGGAAATTAATTAGGGAAAATCAAGAATAAATTTATAAGTATTTTAATTAGGAGGAATTTGGGTATTTTAACTGATTAAAGATTTTAATTTGGGAATTTATTTAAAATAAGAAGGAGAAAATATTTTGAAATTAATATTATTTTTATGAATAATTTAATTGAAGAAAATTAGGGTGTTTTACTAATTAAAATAGAATTGATGGAAAATCTTTTAAGAATCCTAATTTAGCCTAAAAAGTGGTTTATATATTATTTTATTTAAATATTATTATTTTTAAATATATCAAATATTTTAATTAATTTAAATACCCAATATAATTATATTTTTTTTCCTTCTTCTTTTTCCTTTTCCTTCTTTCTTTTTCTTTCTTTTTTCTTTCTTTTCTTCTTTTTCATTTTCCTCCCTTTTTCCCCATTTGGGCTACCTCTCCCGCGGCCCACTTCTCCTTTTTCCTTTCCTTCAATCCAGCCCGCGCCGCACACCCTTCGCCTGTCCCTCTCCGAGCCGCGTTTCGCTTATGTTTCCGTTGAAACTTGTCGTTTGATTTAGGAACTTCATCCCATCGCGCCGACCGCCCGGTTCTCCCCTGTTCCCTTCTTTCCCTGCCGGTCGGTTCACCCCCTCCTCATTCCTTCTTTCTCCCCTCTCCTCCATCAACGCTACTGCAACTCCTGCCCTTGAAAATGGCGTCGCCGGCTACAGGGACTTTGACTGACCGTTTCTTGCCTCATTGAATTCCCCTTGACTCGAGGAATAAATTGGTGTAACTCTCATCCATTATTTCTTGTCCGTTTCCTCTCCCCAGCCTCGCAAACTGTTGAATCAAACCAAACATTGGCCGACCGTTTTCTGCCACCGACTGCCCAAATTCTTGCACCTCATAACTTCCTGCCGACCTCCAAAACCCTATTATACCATCTACAATATATAAATAGCCTGATTGTTGGAGTTTTTGGAGTTTTTCTTCCCCGAGACCCTAAGCCCGAGTTGCCGGCCACCATAACTTCAGACGTATTTTCCGTCGCCGTTAGCCAACTTCAACGCCACCGCCGCATCCCAAATTCTTCCCTGCAACGCCCTCTAGTTAACTAAAACATTTTCAACCTTCGATTCTTCTTGCACAGGCCTCCATAACCGTGCAAAGTTTGCTGCTCATTTCGCCAGAATTTTCACCCCGCAACCTTTAAGCCGCCGTCCGCCGCCATTTCCGCCACTTCTACTGCCCTTTGAACCACCCAAAAACTCCCTCTAATCCTCCTCCACCGAACCATAGCCTTATTTTAATTTTTCCCCTGCTTCTTCTCTCTTTTTCTTCATCTTTTTCCCTCTTAGATTATTTTTCCAGCCACTGCCGTGAACCACTGCCGGTGCCGCCCATTCCCGCCGACACAAGGTGAAACCCTAGACCTTCTTAGTCATTATTTACTATTTATTGTAAATTATTCTATTTTTATTTTATTTATTAGTAATTATTCAAATATAATAATTATTTCCTTGCTATTAATATTATTATTATTTGATATAAAATTTATGCTGAATTTTACTTGTAGGGTAGAGAGTAGTAATAAAATAATTTTATTGTTAGTTTTGAATTTTAAGTTATTAATTGAATTATTATATGATTATTATCATTCTTCTTCTTATTATTAATATTATAATTATTAGAATAATTATTATTAATTATTCTGGAAAATCTTAGGCCCTAATTTTGTATTATCATTCGCACTTATGTATTTTAGTATTTTTATTTCTATTTTTATAACCATTAATAATAATATTAGTATCATCTCTATTATTTTAATATTATTATATATGATATTAATTTTATTATTTATTTATGTTAATGAATAGTAGGTAATTAATTAGAGGCAGGGTTGAAATCCCACCTTAAAATATAAGACTTATATATAACTATTACTATTATTATTATTATTATTCTTAATATTATCTTTATTTATAACATTTAGTTTTTATTAAAGTTATATTATTATTATTTTCATCCTTACTAATATTCATTTGGGTGAAGGGTAGAGACCCTTGTATCACCCTTTTGTTTTGAAGTTCATTGGTGTTATTATTAGTTTTTCTACTAGTATTTTGTGTAGTTAATTTTAGTATAATAATATTTTAATTAAAAATAAGGTATTGGGATAAATTAGAAATAATAGCATTCTTAAGAGGAAACTTAATCCTAGTATTTTCCCATAGTAGGTGAGCCCAATCAAAGCTCTCAAGTAATATAGAAGCGTGCTCCAAGACTAGTGACATTTTAGGTAAGGGTGTTACTAAGGCCTTTTGTGTGCCTATATGCATTATGTACTTCGCATGTTATGTATCCTATGTTTATCATTATTAATTATTTTTTAAGTGGTATAACATGGAGTTGAAGTATGTTTTTGTATGGCATGTGTACTATGTGTATGTGATGATATGTATTGTGACCCTGTAAGACATACATGAGAGGATGTCGATGTGGTTTGTGTGGGAGAAAGGATGAAAATGGAAGATGGGGAAAGAAGTCGACTAAGGGAAGTGAATTGACCTAATTTTATGGTTTTATAAAGAATAATCTAATGTATGGTTTCATGTGGAAGAATATAATTTATGGTTTTATGCGGAGAATATAATATATGGTTTTATTTAGGAGAATCTAATTTATGATGTTATATGGGAAAATCGAATTTATGGTTTGTTTGGGATAATTTAATTTATGATGTTATTTGGGAGAATTTAATTTATGATATGATTGGGAGAATCTAAATTTATATTTGTTTGGGGGAATCCAATTTATGGTTTTGCTTGGGAGATTCTAATTTATGATTTTATGTGGGAGAATCTAATCAATTGTAAGGTAAGGCTGAATCTTCGGTTTTATGTGATTTGAATCTAGGGTTTGGTAAGGATGAATATTTGGTTGGTATGGATTGAATGTAGGGTTTGGTATGGACAAATCTTTGGGTTTTATATGGTTTGAATTTAGGTTTGGTATGGGTGAATCTTTGGTTTTGTGTGGATTGAATTTAGGGTTTTGTATGACGAAATCATGGTTTGTATGGTGGTATTTATAATTGTATGGTAGTATTAGGGTTTACATGGTGGCATTGATGGTTGTATGGTGGTATTAGGGTTTGCATGGTTGAATTTAGGGTTTCATGTGGAATTTTAGGGTTTGTATGAAAAAGGTTCGAAGGTTTGCATGGGGAGACTAATGTCTGCATGGGTATGAAATATACGTGTGGAAAGTTAATTTAGGATGTAAGGAAGGTAATGTAAGTGTTATTTGGGTGTTGAACTATTTTGGATGGAAAATAGTACGTGGAGCATTATGAGGGTACGGAAGAATCTGAATTAGGGTTTGGAGTAATGAACTCTGGGTTGTTGTGAATAACTAAGGTTGGAGTGGATAATTGTGGTTTGTTATGATTAACTAAGGCGTGGAGTGGCTAATTATGGTTGTTATGGTTAAAAAGAGTTTGGAGTGTTAACTATGGTTTGTTGTGGTTAATTGAGGTATGTGGTGGCTCATTAAGGTTTTTGTGTTATCATGTGTATGTGGTGATTTAAGTGTAATTATGATGGTGGAATTTTATGATTTGTGATGTGTGATGACTTATGCATGTCCAAGGTGAAAGCTTTTGAATAAGATACTTAATACATTAAACACGTAAAGTGGAAGATGTTGAGCCGGGCCCAGACCGATCCACCGGCATAATAGTGGCAGGGAATATTTCCCTCGTGACCGATCCACCAGCTAAAATAGTGGCAAGGCATGCACCCTCGCGACCGATCCACAGG
Source organism: Tamarix chinensis (assembly GCA_030549775.1). Taxonomy (NCBI): domain Eukaryota; kingdom Viridiplantae; phylum Streptophyta; class Magnoliopsida; order Caryophyllales; family Tamaricaceae; genus Tamarix; species Tamarix chinensis. The sequence goes on from CM060175.1 coordinate 70,297,122, forward strand.
CTAAAATAGTGGGGAATCCCGAGCTCAACAAACCAAATGATATATGTTGATAAGATGTGGGAAGATACTAATGATTTACAGTGGAACACCGTACAAGAAGGGGCCAGACCGATCCACCGGCATATAATAGTGGCAGGGTATGTTACCCTCGCGACTGATCCACCGGCTAAAATAGTGGTAGGATATGTTACCCTTGCGACCGATCCACCGGCTAAAATAGCGGGGTTCCCGTAATCGTATGGACTTGATAAAGAGTATGGTGTGAAAATATTTCGATAAAGGATTAATAAAGCAATTAATCTAAACTATATTGGATCTTGGGTTTTTCACCTGATCGTTCATTGCCTTTATGTTATTGTGTTGGTGATTATGCCCTATTATTATTCTGCATGGATTATGTACTTATGTGTTGGCCTTAGTGTTCGGTTACCTCACTCAGCACGTAGCATACTGATCACCCTTTTCATGGTTGCTACTCATTCCCATGAGTAGTATGCCCTTCTGACTTGTGTAGGTGGGCGAGACATCAATCGAGGCTGAGTGTTGAGAATGTTGTTGCCGTATTCATTCTTTACGCGATTTCATTCCTTTTGTTATTTCTTTGGTATATTATTTACCATTTTCTGATTCATTACTTGATTGAGTATTGTAATGAAGCTTTTATCGATTGTAAGTTTACTTCTCTTTTGGAAATGAATTACATTTCTTGATGTGTACTTTGATTTTGTTTTACAACCGTTTAATGATTATTTGAAGTTTAGTTTGTATTAATTTTGTAATTAATTGTTAATATTTTCTTTAGCCTTAGCATTTGGTACTGGAATGGTCGGAGAGAACTGGTCTGGTACTAAGTGTGGCGGCAACATCCCTAGAATTCACGGATTTTAAGTATTACTATTTTAATTACTTCAACTTTAAAAAAAAAGTAGTGAATTTTGGGGTGTTACAACTCAGTACCATAGTACTAAAGGGTTCCATTTATGGGGCCTTGACTATTCATTGGGTAGTGTCCCTTATAGGTTAGCTGCATGTGATATTCAAGTCGTCATTGGGTAAGTGTGTAAGGACCATCTGGGAAGTTTTTTTCTTTTATCTTATGAACTTACATGTAATTATTTTATTTTCTTGTAATCGCTAATAGTGGGTCTTACCTTCTGTAATGGTGGTAGGCTGACCAAAGACCGATCTTGGAGAACACTATAGCTCCTATGAGTTGGCTAAATAGATCATTGATACATGGCGATGAATAATGGGTCTTCACCATAACCTGATTCAACCCTCGGTAGTTAATGTACAATCTCTGTCTCTTATCCTTATTCTTAAAGCATAAGGCTGGCGCTCCCTTGAGCAATATACTTCGTTGAAGGTAGCTCTTCTCCAATAATTTTTTCTAGCAAAGGCTTAAGCTCATTCATCTTTGTAAGTGCCATATAGTATGATGCTTTTGATACTAGCTCTATCCCTAGCAATTACTACATGGTAAACTTAAAATCTTGAACTGGCAGCATGCTCAGAATCTCATTGGGAAATACACTAGGATATTGTAGGATCACCAAAATTTACTCTAGTGACACTTGATTGACCTTGGTATCTCAAACATTGCATAGGAATAACGAAGACCCCTTACAAACAAGGGAACTCAACACAATTACTAATGTAACTTTTATAGAGAGGTTATGTTCACACTTCTAATAGGAGACCCTAACACCCTTTAGTCGTTGAAGAACCATACGCTTGTACGTGTAATGTATTAATGCTCGATACTTCCCTAGAATATCCATGCATATGATCACATAGAAATCACTCAACTCAAGTTCCATGAGATCTAAGGGAAACCCTACTCCTTTAACTATCAAGTCCACCCCTCTATAGAGTCTAGAGTCTCTAAAGGTAATAGAATAGAAGTAGAAATACTAAAATTTAGAGATGAAGTAGCTCTAGCTATGAATGTAAAAGACAAAAAATAATACAGTGCACTAGAGTCAAATAATAGTCATGCTGAAAAAGGTAGAAGTAGTAAGCATATTAGTGATCACATCATCTTGAAGCTCATCCTTACTTTGGATAATCAACTTTAGGTATCTATCTAAAGGAATCGTTGTAGTAGTGCCTAACCCTTGACCCTGTTGAAATATATGGGGATTTTGACCCTTGGGTTGACTGCTATGGCTCACAACACTAGCTAGTGATTGATGAACTCTATGAGTCTATGGTTGTGGCTGTTGGATAGATCCAACACTTTGAGCTTGAGTTAGTCTCCTTTGAATAATACTAGATTTAACACGACACTCATAATCCATTTGTCCCATTATATCACAATCATGGCATGCTACCTTATTGCCTTTGCAATGCACTCCTAGATGATTTGCTCTACAATGCTTATAATGGTAGTGCCTCTCCTTGAATTTTCTTGTAGAATGTCCTTCTAATTAGGGTGTTTATGCTATATTATGACCAAACCCTTGAAGCATGTTACCCCTATACTAGGCATTCTTCTTAATGTTGTGATGCTAAAGGCCCTCAAACTTCCTTTTACCACCAATAGGGCTCTCCTTCCTTGAATGACTTAGAAAACCTCCAAGGTTTGCTTGTACATCCCAATCATGTATGGTTAGATAAATCCCACAAATAATTCCTAACACCTAATCCCTAAACCAATCTTGAAGTGTTGAACCTGCATCACCTCGGTGGCTTTTACTTTAGGAGAAAAATGGACCAAGTCCATGATCTTCCTGTATTACTCCTCTATTGACATGAATCTCTACTACAGGGCCATGAAATCATAATACTTCTTTATATAGAGATGAGTGGGGTAGAATCAGGTGTGGTGTGCCCCAAGGAAGGGTCCCTAAATGGTAGGCTCTCCGCCTATTATTGGACGCTCTTCCACCATTCATCTACTTGACTCTCTTATCCAACGAACACCCATAAGAGGTTAAAATCTTTTCCATATTTTTGACCTATCTCTCCATGATATTAGGGTATTCCTAACCTTTAAAGATTGGTGGAAGATCCTCCAAAACTAGTGCATGTATGGGCACTAGTTGTAATCCCCTGAAATTTTAAAAGCCTATAGTTTAATAAATAAATTTTATTTGGGATAAATTAGCCTTTAAATCTATTTAATTTAATTATTTTATGGATTTTGAGTGTATAAAATAAGATATAAATATTTAATAAATTCAAATGAATATTTTGCTATTTTATCATTCCCTTTTCATATAAATAATTTTCCAAACCATTATTTTACTTAAATTATCCTTTTTAAACCCTTATATTTTAATTGTATTAAATTAAATTTATTACCCAAAAATATTATATTTTATTATTTTATATATTAAATTATTTTATTTAATCCCATTTTCCTTTTTCTTTTTCCATGTTGCCTTTTTCCTCATCCTTTTTCTCTTTTTGCTCTTTTCTTTCTTTTCCTTTCCTTCCTTGGGCCTCCGGCCGGACTGCCTACCTTTCCCCTCCTACGCGTTGGGCTTATGGCTCGTCTCTCCCCCTCCTCCCTCCTTTCCTCGGCCTAGCTCCCCTTTTCTTTTCTTTCTTCTCCCGCGTGAGCCCGACCTGCCTCCCTTTCCTTTTCTTTCCTTTCTACCCCGACCGGGCAGACCCACAACCTTTCCCCTATGCCGGCCTACACGCACACACCTAGCTCCTGACTCTTCTTTCTCCTTTCTTTCTTCTTCCCATTTTCCTCGGTGCCATAATCGGCCATCCTCCACTGCCCAACCTACAACCCCCTCTCCCCTATTGACCTCCCTAACTCTCTCTCTCTCCCGTCATTTCTCTACCCCATCCCAGTCCCACCATCTCTCCCTTCCCCATTCCCTACCATCTCCATTCCCCTCTCCCCTTCTCCCTCTCCCTACCACCGCCATTCCTCTACCACTCTACCGCCGCCCTCGAGCCTACTTATCCCCTCCTCTCTCTTCCTTTTCTTTTTCTTCTTCCTTCCCTACCTCATTCTACATTTTCCCGAGCCTCTCCATGCCTTCCCTGACCTCTTTTTCTTCCTTTATTCTCTTCCCATCTCTCACCCTGTTTTTACTTCGCCACCCCATTTCACCGCTACCACCGCCTCAACAACCACCTGCACCACCCCTACCACCCTTTACCTCACCTCCGAACCATCACAGCACCCATCAAGCCACCCTTAGGCTCCTCCCTCCTCCTCTCTTATTTTTCTCTTCTTTCCCTCCATTCTTGGCAACCACCCTACACCGCCTCGATCTGCTATTGTCCTGCCACTTTTACCACCACCTAAGCCACCAAACCAATCCTTACAACCCCCTCTACCACCCCAATCCTCCTTTCACCGAAACCACCACCTATAGGCCCTTGTTTGCTCGTCCCTTTTCCTTCCTTCTTAGCCCCTCACCCTCGAATCGCCTTGCCAGCCCCCCTTTCCAGCCTCGCTACCGCCGTCGCCACCCTTAGCCACCGTCAACCCATCCCTGACCACCACCTACACCCCTCTCTACTCCTGCACCCTTCCCTTGCCCCAAATCCTTCCCCATCTGCCCTTTTTCTTAGCCCCAAAATCCCAATCCGAAAACACTGCTCCCACCTCCCATTCTTGCCATTTTGAGCCTCTCCCCTCATTTCTTTGCATGGAGCTCATGCTGCATGAGCAACATGAGCTTTTGCCTTTCTTGATTTAGTTGGGTAATAATTTTTAAGGTATAATCATATTTTGATTCAAGTATTTGATTAATTAAGCATTATAAAGTTTTATACTTTGATTTTTATTATTTCTAACATAATGAACCTTAATATTGTTTTTAGGTATTGGTTTTGATAATCAAAGCTTAAACCTTTAGCTAGAATACTGGTAAGTTTTATTTTTGCAGGAATTAAGGTTACCATTAAATCCCACTTAAATGCATGGATTAACATATGTTAGCACATTAGGATTTTTAATACATTATTATGCTTGATATATATTGGTTGATATCATATATGTAGTTTCTTATGATCTTTGATATAAAGGAAGCATGTTAGGTTATATGTTATGTATGGAAATATTGTTTAAGGTAAGATTTTGGTTGTTAATGAAAATGTTAAGTATTATCCATGTTGTATTATGCTTTTGTGATCTTTAATGCATGCTTAATATTTTGTGAGCCTTAGGGATATTTTGGTAATGTATCTTGTACAAGAATACGACCTAGTATATGTATGGATACTAATATGTATTATACTAGATATGAGAGTCGTAGATGAGGAATTAAAATTAATATTTTAGGTAGTAATGATAATTTAATGTAAGTGGTGTACTAAGGCGCAAAATGGTAATTTTTAATTAAAACGGGTATTAGGGTAACTTTGGAGGTAAGGGCAAACTGGTAATTCTATAATTAAAGAGAAAAAGGGTAATTTTGGAATTAAAGGACAAAATGGTAATTTTAGAGATAAAGGGTATTAGAGTAATTTTGGAGGCAAGGGCAAAGTGGTAATCTTGTAATTCAAGGGCAAAAGGGTAATTTTATAATTAAAGGGTAAAAGGGTAATTTTATAATTAAAGGATAAATTTGTAATATTATAATTCAAGGCTAAAATGGTAATTTCATGATTAAAGGATAAAATGGTAATTTTTGGGCAAAATGGTAATTTTGTAATTGAAGGGCAAAATGGTAATTTTGTGGTTGAAGGGCAAAGTGGTAATTTCATAATAAAAGGGTAATATGATAATTTTATAATTAAAGGGAAAAATGGTAATTTTGTAATAAAATGGTAAGATGGTAATTTCTTAATTAGAGGACAGAATGGAAATTTTGAAATTAAAAGAAGTCAAATGGTAATTCCTAATTAAGGATAAAATGATAATCATATAAGTGAGAGGGTGTTATGGCAATTTTTGGAAGTTAAGGGATAAAATGGTAAATTTGAAAGTAACGGGGTAAAATGGTAATTTTGTAAATAAAAGGGGTAAAAGTAGAAATTGGAAAGGAGTTACTTGATAATTATAATAATTGAGAAGGTAAAATGATAGTTTAATAAAAGAAAAGGGTAAAATGATAATTTACTAATGGAGAAGGGAAAAATGGTAAATATGATAAATGTGAACGACAATTTGGTAATTTAACCAACTAAAGGGGTAAATTGGTAATTAAGATAATGAACAGGGTTAATTTGGTAATTTGACCAACAAAATGGCAATTGTTAATTATAATAAATGAAAGGTTAAGTTGGTAATCTAACAAACTAAATGGGAAATATATTAAAAATAATAATTATGATGGGTGTTTAATAAATGTGAAAGATAACTTGATAATCCAAACCAAGTAAGGTTGTAGCTAAGGCCGAATGCGTGCTATGTGTCTTACATGCCTTGGATGTCTTATATAATTATATGTCATGTTCTATATGATATTACCTTTAACTATTTCATGTGTGGTGTGGCTTGGAAAAGATGTATGTTCATGTGCCCTCTTTTGGTATGTGCTAATATGAATATGCTGTAAATTATGATGTTATATGATGTGGCCCTTTAGGACATGCATGCTAGGATAATTAATATAGTGATGTGGGATGGAGGCATGAAAAAGAGAAATGGGAGAGAAAAATAACCAAGGGGAAGTAAGTTGGCTAACGTGGGTAAGGATGACCTAAATAATCTATGATCCATGAGTGGATGAGTAAAAGGGGACTTAAATAAAATGAAAGAATGGGAGAATCTAGGGTTTGCATGGGATGGTTAGAGTCCGCATGGGGGCAAACTTTACATATGGAAAGTTGCCTCGAGGCGTGAGGAAGGTAATAGGAGTGTCGTTTTGGTGTCTGGGAGCTTCGGGCGAAAAATAGTACATGGGATAGTATAAGGATGTGTAGGAGGCTAATCTAGGGTTGGGAGGAAACCCTAATGTGATAAGTTAGAAAAAGAAAAAGAAAATAATAAAAATAAACGAGAATGAATGGGGTAGAAAGTGAGGGTTGGATCTAAGGGTTGTGATGTGTAGGGTATTGAAATAGTTTGGGATGTGTAAGGCAAAGAAGGATAGGACACATAAGCCCAGATTAGGGTTTTTTGGAGAAAACCCTAGAGTAAGGCGGTGAGTGGGCTTGACCCACACACTTAGGAGTCGGGCTCCCGGTGTGAGAAAGTGGATTAGGGGAAGGATGTCGGGGTGAGTTAGGAGGTGCAGAAGTCTCAAGATATGTGACAGGCCCTCTTGGGAGGATAAGTGCGGATATAGTTAGCCATGCATGTCAAGGATGAATTACTTTTGATTAAGATATGTTAAGACACTAATAACTTAAAGAGGAAGATGTTGAGCCGGACCCAGACTGGTCCACCGGCGAATAATAGTGGCCAAGGCCGGGGAGCCCTGCATGACCGGTCCACCAGCGAATAATAGTGGCCAAGTGCATTTTACCCTACATGATTGTTCCACTAGCTATAATAGTGAGGGATTCCATGCTCAACAAACCAAACGTAAAAATGATAAGACATGGGGAAGACAGTAATTACTTTCAATTGAACACTTTGTGAGTCGAGGCCAGACCGGTCCACCATCGAATAATAGTGGCCAGGAGTATTTTGCCCTGCATGACCGGTCCATTGAAGAATAATAGTGGCCATGAGCATTTTTCCCTACATGATCTGTCCACTGGTAATAATAATGGGGTTCCTGCACTCACATGGACATTTATAACCCGAGATGATTGATTAATGATGGACTAATGACCTTAAGGCCCTAAAAGTATTGATTATTCATTATGACCTATTAATATTTGGTTGACTTGTTAAGTATGCGAATGGACAAAAGTGAATGTTACATGTACACCATTAATATCTAATTGACTCATTGAATATGTGAATGTATGGATCTAAATGTTATGTTACACCTGTCGTTATGTATGGATATAGTAGCATATCATGTGTTACATTGCATGCCTACTTTTAAGTGTGTTTTAAAGGGTTACTCAATACCGTAGTACTGAAGGGTTCCATTTGTGGGGCCCTTACCTATTCAATGGGCAATGTTCCTTATAGGTTGTTTTAGGTGCTATTCAAGTGGGCCTCAGGAAAGAGCGTAAGGAACTATTCAAAATTGTTAGGGATTTACTTTATCTCCTTTAAATTCACAATTTCAATGTATTCGTTGTTTTGTAACCACCACTTGATGGATTATATTTACTTGCGCTACTCTGATTTAATTATTAGTTGAGTTTCTCATAAATTTGTATTTTTCTCCTTTAGCCTTAGCACTTGGTACTGTAATGGTATGAATGAACATGTCTGGTACTAAGTGTGGTGGTAATATCTCCAGAATTCACTCTTGTTATTTTGCTTCCGCTAATTTTCTTTTAATTAAATGAAATTTTTGAGTAGTGAATTTTGGGGTTGTTACACTAGTGGTTCCTATGGTGCTTGAATCTAGCCTTCTATGTAGAAACCAACATTCACCATAAATTCCTTGATGCACTTGTATTGGCGGTTCGTAGCCATTGACTCCTAAAGACTAGGATGGACTAGCAACAATTCAATTGTTGTGCTTGAAGGCCCATAGAACATGAATATCTATAGTACATACCCAATCCACTCTCACTTATGGACATTTCGGGTTTGAAAGTAGTTGAACTCTCAATCAACACTCAAGGTATTTAGGAAATTGTTAAAAAAAATTGGTGCTGCAGACTTAAAATATTTTAAAGGTTAAAATTTTTAGAATAATTTCCTAAAACCAACATGGAGTATCAATTAGAAATATTTTCAAATGAAGTAATTTGTTTTTTAAGATAAATTTTTGATACCAACCTGTGGTATAAGCTAAAAGTATTTAAAATGAAGTAGTATAAAATTAAAGTTCTGATACCAATCTATAACACCCTCATTTTTTGCTAATAAAATTTTTATTTTAAAACATCGCGGAAGTAGAAAAATATTAGACATAGCGAGGAAGAATAGAGTGCTACTGTCGTATCTAATATAGGATAGTTGACTACCACCTATCCCATATTATATGCAAGGCTGAGAAACCAAACCATCCAAAAAAAAAAGTAGACTATGCAAGAAATATGATATAGAAGTACCAAAGGAAAGTGTTTACCAAACAAGACCTTGATGTGTCCCTAAAATATTCAAATAGATGAGAGAGAGAGAGAGAGTAATATGAAAGTATAGAGATATAATAGACATAAAATGATGATTAGGCATGACCCCAAACCATGGTCCATTAAGGACCATATAATGGTCTTCATATGTGCATACTCTCAAGCCTCTAAGGCTAAAATGAAGCAAACACACTGCCAACCATCATAAAAAACCTACACATGGTATTCCACTTATGGGATTGAGTAGGTGGCCAAACAAATGGGCACATTAGTACTCTATGTATTGAGTAAGCTAAGTTACCTCTTAAATGGGATTCATAAGCATATAAGACCATAGGAAATAGTAAAGGTCGTACTGAACATGGTAGCATACTTACACATCACATTTAGATGTACATGTAATATCATAGTTGTATAATACATCATAATTTCATGCCATGCAAGGATTTTGACATTTCATGGCCATACGTAGCAATTCAACATAGATATTATGGATAAAAATGTATAACTAAGAACATGTTATTCCACATTTCACTAAACTATTCTGCTGTCCACCTATAAGAGTATTCCATTAGATCCATTTTCAAGTTTACATGATCCATTAGATTAATTATTAGCAAGCCATTATTCCTTATTCATTTTTCCTTTACCTCTATCCATATCCTTATTCATATTTTTATCAAGTGATGGACTATTTGCCACCCCATGGCCTCATATACTATAGAATCCTATCCAAAATAGAGGACATAAAGTCCGACTAAAGCTAAGTAACCACCAATAGACATAATGTCTAACTGAAGCCGAAAAACACCTAGATGACCAAGCCCTTTAGTATCAATACCCCTAGGACATCATCACTATCTAGAGTAGGAAAGAAACCGAGATCTTCTAGGATCCTAGAAGACACCAATAAATTATCAAAGGTAAACTAAACCCAAGTAGCTAATTGAATTTTGGGTAACCGAGACCTATGCATTTATTTATCTCTTGCTTTAAGTGATTAGTGTGTTATGTTTCAATATTATGTTATCACATAAGACCCATATAAAATCTAAGTACACATCCATATAATTGTTCCATTTTAACCATTATTACCCTCCAACCATGTAGTAGGATTTCCATTAGTGATTGAATAAGATTAAATCAATCTATAATGATTATCCATTTAGGATAAGAATCTAAATTACGTCATCCTTTATGAAATCTTAGTTTACTTATTTTGATTTTTTTTATTAGGACCTTCAAAATCACATAGTGAGAACACTATGATTTATAAACCATTTAATCCATCTAATAGGCTAGTTAATTCATGCCAAGACATGTGTTTTCATCATTAAAGAATCATATTATAGCATTTTGCATAGTCTCAAAGCATATCAAGTTTAATAGAATAATATGGTACACGCAACACTCTTTGACCTAGCCAATCAATTGGTTTGACTTAACAAAACCCTAAATTTTTCTCAAACCACTCCATTGGTATGGTTAGACCAATCGAGTGTTCTATGACCAATCAATAGTAACTATTAAACTAGTTGATGGGTTTAAGTAAGAATCAGCTAAATTCACCATAGATAAATTGGTCAATTGGCTAGGCCAACTAGTCAATTGTTCTACAGACTAGTCAATTATTTTTCACTTAACTTGTCGATCAGTTTAAGTAGAGGGAAACCAAAGTATCCATAGATAATATGGTTTATTAGTTTGGGAAAACTAGTCAACTCTTTTAAGGACCAATTGATTAGTTTAACTTAACCAGCCTGTTGGTTTTCTCCCAAATAACATATAATAGACATTTTAACACAATTAAAACTCTAAAATCTTACCATCCAAACCATGACATTGTCATAGCATAATATCAAGATTTAATATACTGATAAGCTGAATCGTGTTTCATTTTTAAGTACTTTGTCTTATTTCTCACAAATCAAGCCTCTTTTCTAAAAAATATTAAACAATCCAATATGCCTCATTTAAATGCCAAACTCTCATACAAGTATCTAACGATTAACGTTCTACAAAGTACGCTAACTCACATGCTTATTCATGCCACATTTCAAAGGTAATAATAACTTACTTGTTGCTTAGAAAAATTTTCCATCGAAGAGGAAAAACCTTAAGCTGAAAGATTTCTACCTATAAAACCTTAAAAAAGTTTGAAACTCATAAATCATTAAATAAAATTTATAAATAAAGAAACTTGAATTAGTGAAGAAAAAAAGAACTTAGCACCTCCTAGAGAAAAATAGGGGAAGAGTCAGTTGGAAGAAAACTCAAATTTTTCCTACATCTAAGTCTTTATTGCTTAGGAATAAAATAAGAGAGACATAGATAAAGGATGAGAAGACTCAATAAAATTAGAATGAAAGCTCAAAGTTGAGAAGAATTAGCACAAGTGTTTGAGAACTCAGGTACTTGGGAGGCTAAAAAAAGTAAAAGACAATAATAAAATAGATGATTGGGGTTATTTATAGCCAACAAATTGGTTAGGGAATTATTGAGGATTTGATAAATATCAAAAATCCTAATTTTACTATTTAAATTTGAGTTGAATGGGTGAAACAATAAATTAAAGGTTAATTTTCATTTTATAGCTTAAATGGTATTTTTTGGAGAATACAGGTTGAGTTCATTCATAAAGGATCAAACACAAGAAGAGAAATGAAAGATAAATGTGGGAAGCAAATTTTTTATTTATGGAGTGATATTCTGAAATCAAAGCATACAGTTTAGATTTGGATAGAAGAGAGAGGAAGATGAAGATAAGAGTGAGTTCATCGTCCCCCTCATTTGTTGAAATCATGCCCTCAAATCTATTTGAGGTAAAAATTAAAGTTGTATAAATGATCAAAAGGGTTAAGGATTAATTAGGAACAAATCAAAGTTAGATTATCAAAGTCCCATCATGATGTAGGAAATTTCCCAAAAAAATAATTGTATAAAAGCTTTCAACTTGACAAACTAGTCTATCAGTTTAGCTTGACTATCTGATTGCTCTATAGACAAGTTGATCAGAACAAAAAATTTAGCTAAAATGACATATTTATCTATCAATTTAATTATAAAACTCACCTCATATAATTTTCCAAACTTTTCCAAATTTCTTGTTACATCAAATCCAAAATATCGTTCCAAATCAAGATAGCAGTCATCCAAATTTTATTAAAAATAATGATTCTCCCTTTTATAAATCTCAAAAAATATAGGGGGTACTATAGGTGGGTGTAATAAACCGTAGCACTCCTCATATATGTTCATAGGATCAACTAGGTATAACGTAAAACTAATTGATTATTTTTAATAAATTGATCTTCTAGTTTGTGTAATGATAAAATTGTTATCTCAAGTATGAACATATTAGGTTAACTGGTTTGAAACACTAATTGATTGGTAGTATAATTGATCAACTAGTTAGCCCAAACTGATTAACTAGTAAGTATCAAACAAGGGTTATTTATATAAAGATGATCCCTTAGAATTTATAAAAAAATTTCAACTACATTTAGTGTGAATTTAATTATCTACTCTTAAAATCATTTAATTGCTTATTCAGTCTCTCTTAATTTTCAAATTATGAGTTTTTATTGGAAAGTGCTTATTGCTTACTTCTCTTAGTGATAGTTCTCTTCAATTGTAATATTTTTATATTACATCTAGCTAGATTACATATCATTTAAATTTATAAAGTTTCATATCTTTATTTTTGGTGAAAATTAATTGTAATGACAACCACCTTACAAAATTCATTACAAAGGAATTAGTGAGTGTTTACCTATCTTTATTATAAGATTCCTATTAAGAGTCTGTAGATGATAAAAATTTGAATTTGTAAATCATTGTTTAGAGGGTTATTGAGATTTTAAGTATTATAAATTGAGAGAAGAGTGATTTTCAATAAAAATACGTTGCTTATTCATAATTTAAATGGGAGAACATTTTGGTAGTGGATGTAGAGAGTAATTTGTTCTTGAAGTGCTCTATATTGTGTGAACATTTTTTTATTTCCATTTCCATTTTGTTAAACTCTATTCACCCCCTATAGGGCTCTTTCACCCCTATTCCTACTCCACTAGTATCACAAGTCACCTCCAAGAGTAGGTCAAAATTAGGTAAAGATAACACAGGAGCGGTCAACATTTTATTCTTGAGCATGTCAATGATTTTGGTGGATTCATTTCCTCAATTAAATTTATCTCTTTTTTAATTAATTGAGTAATATATGCAAATATAATAGAAAAATCTTTAATGAATCTCCTTTAGAAACTATCTAAGCCATGAAATTTTCTTACTTGATGTATATCTTTAGGAATAAGCCACTATTGTATGGCTTGTATTTTAGTAGGATCAAATTTAATAGCCATAAAACTAACAATATAACCAAGGAAAACTAAAATTGAAAGAATAAAATCACACTTTTCCTATTTTCCAAAAATTTTAGTTCCCGTTAGTGTATTAAATAGTTTCCTTAAATGCATAAGATGATCATGTTCATTTTTACCATATAAAATTATGTCATTTAAGTAAACTACAATGAATTTACCTATGAAAGGATGAATAATTTAATTCATTATTTTTATAAAGACATAATCATCCATTCATAGAGACCTTATTTAGTTTTCAATGTTGTTTTCCACTCTTCCTTTTCCATTATTCTCATTTGATAGTAAGCACTTTTTAGATCAATTTTGAAAAACACATGTTGACCACAAAGTTTATCAAGTATACCATTAAGTATATGAATAGGAAAATGATACTTGATAGATATATTATTTATGGTTCTAGAGTTTATGCACATGTGCGAAGTATCATGTTTCTTAGGGACTAGTATAGCAGGTAGAGAATAAGAACTCATACTCTTTCTCATGTAACCCTCATATACTCATTTTTTTTTCATTACAATTCCTTGGCTTTTGCTAGATTAAGTCTACAAGCCTTTTTCATAGAAGAATTCTAGGGATTAAGTCTATATCATGTTTAATACCTCTATTAGGCCATAGTCCATAAGATAAGTTATAATACCATGTATTTTAAAACTTTATTTTCTTAATCTTAATGATTTTATTAACATAATTTGCTGCAAAATTTAATTATTTTACTTTTGATTCATTTTATAATTTTTTTGATAGTTTTGAAATTATATTAGAAACTTGTCGATGGTTTTGATACCGTAACATAATAATTTTGTCGCTAGTGATAGACCACTTTTAATGTACCTTATATTAAACATGTTGTTTTATCTTTCATTCTAGGTTCTCCCATTGTAACACTATAAAATTTTTGTGACCTTAATTTATAACATTTATCCTTTTATCAGAAAAATTGAACCTTTAAATATTATTTTAATTAGTTTTATTAACTTTGACTTGAAAAATTATATTAATTTTTAATAAACTATTATAATTATTTTATCTTACCTTTTTTATTTAAACCAACCCTAAACCGATAATTTTACCCGATTTCTTTTTCTTAATTTGATACCTAGAATTTGGTTAAATTAACATTTTCTTAAACCTAAGTTTAACCTATTTTTATTTTAACCCTCAATCGATTTTATTTTTCCTTTTTGTTCTTTTCACTTATCTATGTTTCTTCCTTTTCCCTTGTTCTTTTTTTTTGTTCTCTTCTTCTCCCTTATTTTTTTCCCCATGCCACCAGGCCACCAGTTTGTACCTAGCCTTACCTATTTCTTTCCTCTCTTTCTCTTTCCCCATTAGATACCTCGACCCAATCCTTATTTCCTTTCTTTCCTCTTTCCCTAGCTTTCTCAACCCACCTCTTTTTCTTCTTGTTATTCTTTTTCTCTTCTTGCTCAAGCCAACAATTCACCCTTTCTTTTCCTTTTTGCCTGTGTGAACGCCAAGCCTACCTTCCCTTCTTATTTTATCTTCTCCCTCACTTTTATTTCCTCCCTAACACACCCCTACCCACGCCCATCTACAACACACCCCCAACACACCTTAACCATCTATACTACCCTTGCATATGCCTTGCACCCCATCTCTATTCCTTTCCCCTTCAATCCCCAATAGCCCTTGCCCTTCTCCCTCGTGTGCTCCATTTCTAGATCCTGTGACCAACTCCCTTATCCTACACGAACCACCATGCACCACCTTCAATGTATCACCCCTATAACCTCCCCTACACCCTACCTATCCTAGCCAACACTCCAAGTCCCTCATCTATGCTCGTCTTCCCTACAACTCTCGCCTACTTTCATCACATGCCTAAACTAACCCATATATGTTGGTTTTCCTTTCCCTTCACCCCAAACCACATATGTATTCATACATATACATACACACTCCTCCCCTTACCTTTGTTCAACCCTGAGCTCCTCCTTCCTCCCTTCTTTTTCTTCTCACTTCTCTTTCTCCACTCCCCAACCATTTTTCTTGCACCTCCTATGCCACTTCTTCACCGTCACTTATGCCCTCAATCCTTGCTAACTCCACCATTGAACATCATTTTCTTCTTCTTTTTCTCCTTCTCCTCCTCCTCCTCCTCCTCCTCCATCTTCTCTCTTTCCTTACAACGACATTTGCCGATCCCTGCCCCTATCATCAGTTGCTTCTCTGACAACAACACCCTTAGGTAATGGTAGTTCTTGCTATTTCTTTCCCCTCCACTTCAATGAAAGTTCCAACCCACCACACAACCATCGCTTAATACCCCAACATATTCAACAATTCCCTTATAGCCTCCATGCATAATCGCGCTGCCACCCTCACCCATCATCACCATCCAATCATGCTTCCCCCACCTACCCTCATCCTTACCACCACTTACTTGCACCATATTTACTTTTCCTTTCAGCACCTCCACCACTGCCGCTTCCTATCTTCTCTACAACGTCATCCAATACCACTACAACACCACCACTACCTCCCTACACCATTACCACCCATCACCTCCACCCAACCCTTTGACCTTTGGACTTCATCCAAAGGACTCATGTTGCATGAACAATGAGGGGCTCTGCCTCCTTTAATAATAATAATAATTTATTTACACATCTTTCACTCAAGGGTAATTTGGTAATTTAATAAAAATTATGATTTTATCAATTAAATATTAATATGGTATTTTTGATATTATTTATATGTACAAAATTTTGATTATTTGGGCCTAATTACTTTTAGGATGTTACTGAATAAATTGTTCTTTTGCTGGAAAATTAAGTAATTCTTATACTCTACTAAAATGTGAGATATTGCAAGTTAGCAAATTAGTGTTTGGATGTATAAATGCTATTTGGTATGTTTGTTACATTATAATTATCTATTTAAAAGTGTTGGCATGAATTTTTGTGAAATAGATCATGTTAGCTTGTGTAAATTATTATATGTATGAAAGTATATTAAAATGAGTTTTATGTAGGAAGTAAATTATATATGTTATATATGTCTATTATGATAGGTTGAGCATGCTTAAGTGTATTTTAGTATAAAAATTATTATTTTTTCCGTAAGAAAAGTTTTGTCATTTTAAGCATATCATGATACCTAATTCGATAAGTATACCTTACAGATTGATTAGTATGGAAGTATGTGTTTGGAAGTTTTAGAAAATTATGCTAAGGTTTTATATACTACACCAAGTTTAAGGATATATTTCATCATTAAGTATCTATATGAAGTTGTGGATATGCATTTTTATGATGGTAGAATGTACGGGAGGTTGAAAAATCATTCATTTTGAGACTAGTAAGATTTTGGTGGAAAAAATTAGTCTTATAGTTTCTTTAGGGGTATTTTGGTCAATATAGGTTAAAAATAGAGTATTGGGTATTTTAATGTGATAATTAGTTCTAAATACGTTAAGAACATAATCTGGAAAGTTTGGAGTAAACATGAATGGTCTAAGTCTAATAAATGAGGAAAATGGGATTTAGTGGAAATAGTAACCCTAGAGATGAAATTTTTATGACATGTTGGAATTATCTAATTTTGATCTTTATTTCTTGATATGATGGTTATATTGGTATTTTAGGAATGCATATTAAATTTGGGATCCACATAAGTCTCATGGGAGAAGCTATGATTAAATTGTGGAATTAGGGTTTTGTCGTAAAATGTGAATAATAAGCCTAAGGGTAGGCTATTATCGCATGTGTAAAATGTGGGAGTTGAATCTTAATTTCCATATATGATGTCAATAATAATATTATGGGAGTGTATATTAAATTTGGAGGTTATATAGATCTCTTGAGAAGAGTTATGACTAAATTATGGAATTAGGATTTTGTGGTAAGATATGAATAGTAATCCTAAGGATAGACTATTATCGCATGTGTAAAATGTAGGATTTGGATCTCTATTTTCATATATGATGTCAGTAATATTATTTTGGGTGTGTATATAAAATTGGGTGGTTATATGGATATTTCAGGATGAGTTATGACTAAATTGTGGAATGAGGATTTTGTGGGAAATGTGAATAGAAACTATAAAGACATTGTATTATCACAATTGTAAGATGCTGGATTTAAACCTTAATTTTAGGTATGTTGTCAATAATAATGTTTTAAGTATGGCTATTGAATTTGGCAATAAAATGAGTACTAAGGGAGAAGTTATGTTAGACTTACCAAATTAGGGTTTCAAAAAGAATTATGTTTCGTCCTAGGAGGATATGATGGGACATGTCTTTTGCTTGTTTATGTATGTGTTTGTATGATGACCTTGTAATAAATAATCATGAATAAGATATTAATCATTTACAGTGAAAGTTTATATAAGTCCAGACTAGTTGTACCCGTCCATTCTACCGGATAAGAATAATGGCTATGTGTGTTTTTCCTTAGGGTTATATATTATTGAAAGCATTCCACTAATTGGGAGTAGTAGTGAGGATCATTTTACCTTTGGGTTGTATTTATGTTATCATTCCACTAGTTGAAAATAGTGGGGTTTTTAAACTCAAATTAAATAAATTATTTGAATGCTCATTACCATTGATAAGATATTAATCACTTAAAGTGAAATAACATGTGAGTCAAGACTGATTGTATCTGTCCACTCCCAGAACGACAATAGTGGCTAGGTGTGTATTTCCCTAGGGTTTTATATTGTTGAAACCATTCCATCGGTTGAAAATAGTGATAAGAAGATTTATGTTCTAAGGTTGTATATTATTGAAACCGTTCCACGGGTTGAGAATAGCGGCTAGGAGTTTTATTCCATGGGGTTGCAAATTATTGAAACTATTCCATAATTTGGAAATAGTGGCTAAGAGCATTTTTCCATAGGCATGTATTTATGTTACCATTCTACCGGTTGAGAATAGTAGGGTCCCTGAACTCAACATGAATAAATAAATGGAATGATTATTATTTGAATCAAAATGGTTATTGTATCGTTTGGTAGTAGCCATTGTGCCTATTTGTGGTTGATAGTATCCTTTGTGCCTACCTATATTTTGATAGCAGCCTTCGTACTTACCCGTGATGCTATAAGTTATTATTAGTTTTTGCTGGTGAGCCTACCTATGTTATGAGATTTGTCGATATTGATAATGAGATTTGTGACTATGGTTATGGTTTGAGGATGATGTAATTTCTAATTATACTACAAAGAGAATCTCTTGGATGTTCCATTGGTAAGTTTTAGTTAATTCCAAATGAATGAGCTTAGTAGCAAATGGCTTTGTTGGTATATGTTTATATGAATAATTATAGCATTTTAGTTAACGTACATATAATTAAATGTTTTATGTCATGTATGGTTGTGATTCCTTTTATATGTTCCGTGTGAGCTTTTCATATTAATTTTTTATAATGGGTTACTCAGTACTATTGTACTGAAGGGTTCCTTTTCATGGGCCCCTACTTATTCAATGGGTAGTGGCCTTTGTAAGATCAGTTGAAGACTATTATTTGGGTTAAGAGTTTGGGGTTATTCATTTTTTTTTGGTATCTTTTCATCCAAAAGATTTTGTACTCTTAATACCTTTATGTATTTCCTTTCACTCAGATTTTGTAATCATTGGCAACTGGTTATATTTCAACTGACGTTAAATTGTTTTAACTCGTTTGCTACTTTGATTTATAATTGTGTTATTGATTTATGTGGAGTAACACTTTTCGCCTTAGCATTTGGTAATATAATGGTAGAGGAAACCAAACTAATACCAAGTGTGGAAGTAGCACACTATAATTTACTATTATAGATTCTGTAATTAACTTGTTAAACAAACTTTTTTTGTTCATAAATTTGGGGGTGTTATACCCTTGAATTCTTGTCTCATTTATTCTTTGATATTTTCTCTTAATTTCTCCCATGATTTCTTCATATTATTCATTTTCACTTGCATAAATCTAGTAATGAGAACTTCAGGCAAAATCGTTAAAATTTAGTGTAAACAACGAGGTAACTATAATCTTTTACCATCAGATATTAACATATAAAATAGTACATCAAATACCTCATTCTTAGAATGTGACTTTTCCTCATACAAACTCAAATTCAGAAGTTAGATTCTAGGTTTGTTGAACAAGATTTGGTTCAAAATGTCCAAGAACATAAAGAATTCTATGGAGATGGATTAGGAAGTGCAATAAGTTCAAATAATCATCTAAGGGAAGGTACTTGAATTCAAGACTAGACCATGATGAATATTTTATAGGAAGTGGAAGTAATAGAAAGCTCTATGACTATCAACCTAAGTATCATCAAAAGGAGGATAAGGGCATTAAGCTTGATCTTCCTAATTATAATGGCAGGCTTGATGTAGACTCATTTTTTGAGTGTTTACATGAATTGGAGACTATATTTGAGTTTAAATATTATCAAGATCAGCAAAACTGTAAACTAGATACTCTTAAGTTTGCTAGTATATGCTATAATAATCTAAAGAGGACTAGGGAACGAGAGAGTAAATCAAAGATAAAACTTTGGGAGAAACTAAAAAAATATCTAAGAAGAAATTCATCCCTAAAGAGTAGAAAAAGATAATAAATTAACTACTCTTAGGTAGGGACTACTAAGTGTGGAAAAATATGTTTGGGAATTCAAAAAATTGGCTTTTGTATGTGATATCCATGAAAGGTAGGAACAAACTTGTGCCAAATTTTTAGGAGGCCTTAACATGATAATTCGAGACAAGGTAGAAACTTATATTTATGATTCTTTAGATGATTTGATTAAACTTTCCATAAGATTGAGAAACAAATGAAATCAACTAAGCCTCATGCTAAATAAATTATTCCATCTACCAAGTACTACTCAAGTTGTAATACCCCAAATTTTTAGCTAAATCTAATCCCGAGTAATTAATATCAAAACCTAATTCTAACCTCATAAATTTATTTTTCTATCTTATCTTATATCCTTAATCCTAAATATTAGTTTAATCCCAATTTTTATTTTGGGTTATTAATATTTTTACTAACTTAAATTTAATCCTAGATAATTATTTAAATAATTTTTTCCTAATACCCTAACCTAAATTATTTAACCTAAACCTAAATCTAAACCCACAATTTTTCTTTCCCTTTTTCTCCTTTTCCTTTTTCTTCTCCTTCCCTTATTTTATTTTATTTTTTTCCCGTTGAACCTCACCTCACCTTTCTTCTCTTCTTCTTCCCCTTTGTGTGAACGTCTCCCCCTTCCAAACTCTACCCATCTATCTCATCACCTGCCCTCTCCTCAGTTCTAGGGTCGGGATTGAAATTATGCCCGATCACCACCTCCTTCTCCCCGCTCCTTTGTGTGTGTGTGTGCATATATACCTAGTAATAAATCCACTCCAAGACCTCCTTCTCTGCCTTTTTTTCTACAAAATTTAGCACCACCTTCCCCCTCCTTCTCTCCCCTCCTTAATTTAGCAAAAACAACCCAAAAACCACCCCCACCAGCAAGCCCAACCAAACCATATACACCTCCACTGGTAGCATTTTCCACATCCCAACCCCAAGCACCAAAAACCTTTTCTGCATCTCCCCCCTAGTTGCAGCAATACTCACCATTCCCTCACCCCTAGATGTAGAAAAACTCACCATAACCTACCCCTACCATCGGTCAAAGCTTCCATTCCAACACCCACTACCTACAGCAACAACTACTGCACCATTTTCTTTCTTTTATTCTCTTCCTTACTATAGCAAATTTCACCACCCGTACCTCCCTAAGCTTTGACACCATTACTTACCTCTCTCTTTGGCCAACTTCACCTATCCCACCCCCTCCTTTTTACCTTCCTTACTACACCCCCAAGCAATGGTAGGTTGTGTCGTTGCTAGCCCTCCTTGCTCGACAAACCCCAACCAATCCCCTTTGTTACACAATTGTTTAACCGAGAGCTCCTACGATCCCTGGTTTTTTCCCCCATTATTTTCTCTCCCATTACCTTAAAATTTCATTAATTATATCAATAATTATAATTGTGTTTTGTTAATTGTTCTTAGGTGATATTTTGGAATTTTCAAAAGAAGTAGATTATGATAAGCGTGCTTAGAGACTGAATCCTTTATTTGTAAGGATACTAGTAGATGATGGAAACCTCTTAGGGTTTCAGGAAAGGATCGAAGAAATTAATCGAGCGCGGAGTTCAATTCGCCGGATTCAGCCTAAGGAAAACTCCCAATGGAAGATCCAAAGATTCAAAGGCATAGTTTTACAACGACAACTGAATTTGAGAGAAAGAATGATCAAAGAGAGAGAATTGACGCAGCAGAAAAGAAGTGAGTGAGAGGTTCGTAGAGAGAGAGAGAGAGATCGAGAGAAATCAAGAGAATATCGTATATTAGCCAAAACTACTGTATTACAACGTATATGCCCCTATTTATATAAGTGTACAGACCATATAAAAATACACCATACATCCAGCCCAATCTCACGATACAGCCCAATAAATACAATCAGGAAATGGATCAAGATAGGGGTCGATAATGGACACTCGACCAGCCCAAATATACATCAAAAATCTCCCCCAAATTATAAGATAATATTTATACATTAATTCCCATAAGCTAAATTAATTATAGCTAATCATGGCTATTAAGGATTGATTAATCTACACTCCAACTAATCCATTATTATGGACCGAGTGGCGGATTATACAACCGACCTAATTTCCATTAGCCAATTCGACCGGCGAATGCATCACATGGGATTACATGAAATTAACAAAAAAATACATAATCTGCAACACTCCAACAGCTGCATCCAGAATCCATGTGCTGCATCAATTTCCTATTTATTCACACAAATAAGACAAACAATTATAAGTAATAAATGATTCACAACAATTATCAAAATTAATTAAGTATAAATTTTTAAGATTCATATCAATCGATGTTTAGGTTTTTATGTTAATTTTTTGTATGATGATGTTTTCTATCATGCTATTATTATTATCTTTTTAAATTCAAGTAGTTGATATTATGATATGATAATGTAGATTATATGATAGAAAGAGAGTACGAATAATGAAAGAAGTGACGATATGTTGATTTCTACGCTAAGTCATATTTTGTGGAAGAAAAATATGGGCCTAATGTGGGAAATAATTATATATAATATGTATTTTTGATAAAAGGAGGATTCAGAAATAAGGATATTGAGGATATGAAATATTCATAAAATAAGGGCTATCGGCTATCTTTAACGGTATTTTGGTCAATATGGGTTAATATGGGAATTTTGGTATTTTAATGTTTTACATAATTAAAATATGCTAATAATATCATGTGAAGTGTTTGGGAGTGATTATGAAGGTCATAAGTTCTTTAGATGAAAAAATAGCTTAATTTAGGAATAATAGCCTTAAAGTGGTAATGTTATTATCACATGTGTAAAATGTTAGAGTTAGGCCACAAATTTTATATATGTTGTTAATATCAGTATTTTTGGCATGTGTATTGAATTTCGTAATTATATAAGCCTTATAGAAAATATTAAGACTTACCTATTAAATTAGGGTTTGGGAACCTTATGAATAGTAACTTTTAGGGATAGAACTATTATCTCATGTGTGAGACGTGGGAATGAGATCGTAAATTGTGGGTATATTAATAATGATAATATTTTTTTGGAGATATACTAAATTTGGTGGATTAATGATTAGTATGGGAGGAGTTATGCCTAATTTGTGAATTTAGGGTTCTTAGGGGGAAAATAAGCATGTTAGTCTTTGAGAATGGTCTTGTTATCTGTATGTTGATGTCTTTACTTGCCTTAATTATATTTTACTCATAAAACAATCATGAATAAGATAATAATCATTTAAAGTTAAAGATCATATGAGTCAAGACCGGTTTTATACGTCCGTTCCATTTGACAAGAGCACTAGCCGGGTGTGTTCTACCCTAGAGATGTATATTATTATCGTTCCACCAGTAAGAATAGTGGTTGAAGCATTTTTCCCCAAGTTGTATTTTGTTAACTATTCTACAAGTAAGAATAGTGGCTAGGAGAATTTTGTCCTAGGGTGGAATAATCGTTCCACCGGTTGAGAATAGTGGGGTCCCTGAACTTAATTTAAAATAAATTCCGAGAAAAATTATAATCATTGATAAGACACTAATCACATAAAGTGGAATAATCACGTAAATAAAATCCAGACTAGTAATTATCTTGTATGAATTTTTGTATCTCACATGTATACTACTTTGTACTGTGAATGTATGGAATTATCTGTTTTCCCGGTTTCGATTGTATTGTTATCTTACAAAGTACATAGCGTACTGATCAACCTTTTCATGGGTGCTACTCATTCCTATGAGCATATTTGTCATGTTTTGCATGTGTTTGATGATTACTAGCTTGATGTGCTTGTGTTTGATGATTACTAGCTTGATGTGCTTGCCTTGGGTGGGCGCTAAACAAATTAGTAAAGGGTATGGTTATCCGGATATCTCTATCTCTCTTTGGACTCTTAGTCCTCTATTTTCACCATTTATTCCCTTCTCTCTAGTATATCATGTATCACGATAATATCAAGTGCTTCCCCCACTTGATTCCTAGGAATAAAGTTACTTTTTCCTTACACATAACATAGACTAGGCATAGGGAATGCATCTTCAATGTTGGATGCGGTGTGACACCCCTACATTTTGTGTTTTAGCTTCTGCTATTAACTCTTTAAAATAAAAAAATTTAAGTTCTAGAAATCTGGGAGTGTTACACAAGTAATCAAACTATAAAATTTGGAGTGAGTACTCCAACTTCTACCAATCTTGATAAAAAGCAAGAACTAGTAGAAAGAATAAAGGAAAAAATAAAGTGAATGAAGTCTCTACTAGGCAATGTTTTAAATGTTGAGGGTTTGGAAACCTTGCTTGCGAATGGCCCTATCAATGGGTATTATCAATACAAGAAATTGAATCCATGGACATATATGAGGAAGAAACTAAATTTGAACCTTTTTAGGAAATATCTAGTGAATCTAAGGAAGAATAGAGTGCTTAATATGTCTTAGAGAGAGTAATTCAAGTACAAGCTACCGAGGAACCTACTCAAAGGGAGAATATATTTAAGCAAAAGGAAGAGTAGGAGATACAGTTTGTTGTATTATCATTGATAGTGGATCATGTACCAATGTTGCAAATGAGAGGATGGTTAAGGATTTGGGGTTAAAAACTACTCCACATCCAAATTTGTATTCTCTTCAATGGTTAAATAAGGACAAGGGAGTTAAGGTAATATATCAAACCCTAGTATAATTCAAAATTAGTAACTGCCATGATGAGGTTCTATGAAATGGTATTACTAATTAATCTTCCTACTCTCTATTCAAGTGATTCTTTTGATCTTGGAGAAGATCAAAACTTTCCAATTGAAAGTTGAGTTTGAATCATCCAAACTATGAATTTTCTTTCTTCTTTGTCGAATTTTTTGTTTGACAAACCAAACACAAAGGTCTTGTATTTGTAAAAGATAATCATCCATTATCTTACACATCAGTCAATAATAATCATCTTCTTAAATTTATTATATTAAGTAATAACAATATCAACCATCACATAAGTTGAGTTCCACCTTGTGGGAACAATAATCCATAGTGCTTTTATATCTAATATTTGATTTAATTTCATAAAAATTTGAAGAGAAGTCTTCCTTAATTCAGACCATTTGTTGTATTTTACATTATTCCTAAGCTTAACAAAATTATTCTCTATCAACTTAAGTATGTCCTTAATAATGAAATATAAAATATGAGCACGACATCAAACTTGTATATAAATGCCATCATACAACATAAATTCGAAAACATTTAGTTTATTTCTCAAATCATCTTGCATTATATCAATGCTTGAAGCATTATCCAATGTGATAGAAAAAATCTTGTGCTCAATACCCCAATCATGAAGCAAACGTAACATGGAATTATGTGAGATTTTTCATAAATATGGTGCTTCTATGTGATGAAAATTCAATACTCTACTATTCAACTTCACATTAATATTCTTATAATGAGTAGTAAAACACAACTAACCCTTAGTTTGATAAGATTTTTACATATCAAAATTTAAATAAACATGACTAAGAATGCAATGAAGACAATTCTTATACTCAATGTTCAAGTTTGAATTTAATTTCAATACATTTGATTTTTTTAGTATTTCTAAAGCTATTAACCTGATTATTCAAGTTAACATGAATTTCGCTATTACATTTGTGTTCAAATCAAGAGAATGCATACCCATATTTGATGATAGGCCTTAATAATAGATCTCTATAGATACTTTAGTCATAAACATTAGTTTCCACTTTCTTAGGTTTTTGATATGTTGGGAATTAGTTAAGATGTTTCTTTAGACTTGTTGTTTCACAATATGAACTAGTAATGAAAGAAGCCACTTTACAATGATTGTAAAGTGCTTTATTTTCCATACTTTCTCTTATTACCTTTCTACCTTAGAAATTCTTTTTAAACTAAGCTTCTTATCTTATTTTAATCTTGTAATTTAAGCTTTGAATACTACTAGCATAATGCTTTTCACTATCCATAACTGTAATAGTGTTATAAAAAAATTATAGACAATAGTTAAACCATTACCCACTTAAAATAATAGGATGAGAGAAGAGCAAAAAGAGAGATGAAAAAAAATATGAGAGGATAATTTTTAATTCTTTTGGGAAACCAATCCCACTCACACTCAATATAAAATAATAAGGTAAAGTAGTGAAATAAGAATAACAAACTTTGCCTACTAATATTGATAGTAAAACAAAAGTCAATCAACTAATATTTCCATCCTCGTATTTATGTCCAATCTTTGATCAATCAATAAAATAGCAAATATAAAATAAGGTCTTATATAGTATCAATAGCAATTCATAATTTATAATAATTTAAAGAAAAAGAAAAATTATAACCCTAATATTACTCAAGAACATAAAACAAAAAAATTAACTTCTATTTTATGATAAAAAACCTACAATATGTCATCTAAGGTGATGCTTTCATAAGCATTGCATAGCTTTATGATGATATAATTTGATTGGGAAATGATATACTTTTGGAATCATATAACTTATGAATACGGTTCGGATGGTATTCAAGGGTTTTACTATACATTTGTATGATGAGGTAGGTTTTATGAGGAAAATGTTGTAAGTTTAAGAGTGTTTATGCATCGGTCAAATGCCCTTTGTGGATGTAGTTGTATTAATTTGGGCAGGCCTTTGATGAATTACATGTTCTTGAAGATCCTCTGGTCATAATAATTTGATGTTATGGAATGGAAATAAAAATGTAGTTGGAGAAAGGTTGATTGAGGATGTAACACTT
Organism: Tamarix chinensis; assembly: GCA_030549775.1. Taxonomy (NCBI): domain Eukaryota; kingdom Viridiplantae; phylum Streptophyta; class Magnoliopsida; order Caryophyllales; family Tamaricaceae; genus Tamarix; species Tamarix chinensis. The sequence continues at coordinate 70,323,921 of CM060175.1, forward strand.
ATGGTGAGAAGTTTACCTATTTGATATTATACATATTTTTATTTTATTTTTCCTTAGAGATTTTCCTAGTTTTGGATCTTATGTTGCCTCTATCCTATAAGAGGGATAGTAATGACATTTTCATTTTGGCAATTAGTAAAGAGTAAATATTTTTATATAAGGGTGAATGGTATTAAGGGATTCATAGCGATGTATTTCAGTTAGGAGACATAAGGATTGTAAGGGTGATGAGATGTTGAATTCATTGGGTAACTTATGGGTGTAACTAAGAGTTGACCATGGTGAGGCATTTTTTCAGTTATAGAAATATCATAGTGCATGGATGCTGTGATTTTATACATAGGTTCCTTTGCTAGTTGTTGGGTCTGTGTTAGGCCTAGCATGGTGTTTACTACTTGCTTCCATTTTTCTTAGAGAATTTGGTTACCCATTACTTTTTTTCCATCTTATGTTAGTGTAATTTTCCTTTGTTCTCTTTCCTACAAAATATTGATTCATTATTCTATATTAAACTTCAATTTATTTCCCTTAATAGGTGAACTTTGAAATGGAGTTCCTTTTAAAAGGGTAGTGATATAATACCCAATTTCTCAAAACCCTAGCTTATTCAATATCTTTTGTATTTAAAAATAAAATCATATAACTTTAACTATTTTATTACATCCTTTATCAAATTTTAAACCCTAACTTCATTTTTGAAATATTTCATTTGTATTGTGAAATCCTTTCTCACAAGTTTATTAAGTACTTATGAGCCACTTTTAGTTATCAAACGTATTCCAAATCAGTCAAATTCTTTTATTTTAGGAATCCCTTTTCTAGGTCCCCTAAGGTGTATCAAAATTCTAATAGGAAATATATAAGAAAAAATATATTATTTATGAGGTTTATCACCTAAGGTGTAGCCATGTTTTAGTGTTTTAAGCCCCTGAATGACCCTTTTAGGTATCCAAAATTTACAAAACTTTGTGGATCATTATATTTTATCATAATTGAGATTGAAATGATTTAAAAAATATATGCAATTATTTTTCTAATTTTAGGATTTATTGAGATAGTTTTGGACATAATAAGTCATCAAATTCTGACATTTCATCCTCTAAACAAAATATACTTTTGTGAGATCAATCCCATTATTTGATTGTTGATTAGTATAGATAAGAACCACTAATTTATACCAATAATATCATTTCATATCCTTACCCCTTTTTAGTTATCATATTAAATTTGAATCTCTTCGCAAAGTTATAATTTTATCCTTAACTAATTTTCCTCCACCAATTTTCCTTTCCCCCTAGCCTTTATTTTCATTTGTGAAGCAATACATATACACTTATGAACCTGCAATTTTTTAAGTATTTAGGGTTACTAAACTACCCATATATAATTTCTAACATAACATGTTTTCTTTCCTTTATTTTTCATCCTCCTTCTCCCAAGTTTTCTCTTCTTACACACCACTCCCTCCTTCCTTTCTTCCTTGGTATTTTTCACATAAATATTCTAGCTTGTGTAATTACCTAAATACCCTTATACAACCTCCTATGTAAACTAAAATATATTCCAACATTATCACCACTTGATCTTATCCTTCCACCTCATTTTATTCCACCTCCAACTCTCTCTTTTCTCTTTCTTTGCCACTAGAACTAGTGCCACTACACCACAACATTGTGCCATTTTTATGCACCACAACAACCACCAAAAATTTTACCATTTATCTTGCTCCACTTTTCTCCATTTTATTCTCATCTACTTTCCTCTTTGTCATCACTTCTCCCTCTATTTTTGAAATTGTCTTCTCTATTTTCTTCCATTGTTGATATTTTTTCCTTTTCCAAAACTTGAAGATGAATTTATTATTCTTTCCTCATTTATTCTACCTCCTTTGATTTGGTTTTTATCTGTTTCTCTTTGCTAATCATTTCATGGTTTTCCTAGGTATAAGGAGGCTTATGGAATTTTTTTAGTCATTACTTTTTCTAGTATTTTGCTACTTTTAGAGCTTATACTAAACTTAAGATCTTTTATTTCATATAATCATATTTAATTTATGAATCTATGGATGTATGCCATGTTCGTTGGGCTAAGGGTTTCGATCTAAATATTGGTCTTTGTGGATTTTTTTGGTTTGATGAAATTGATAATACCATATTCTAAATCTTGAATTTTATATGAACTTTGATGTTTAACATATCTTGATTCAAATATATTTTGATAGATTAATTTTTGATTAAAATATTATCAAGGTTCGATGTTCTTGATGATTTTATAGATTTTATTTAATTGGATAATAAATAGATAATCCTTACATATTATAGCAAGACTTTGACATATAATATGTTAGTTAAAAATAATATTTAAAGGCTTTTAGTTTTGGTTGAAATTTTGAATGTTTTAGACATGTTACTGAAACATTCAAAGTGTTCTAAGCCTAATTACCCTCTAAAAACCCTAATTAGGATTTTGTAGTACCCCCAAAATTCACTACTAAAAAATTTCATTTTATTAAAAGAATTAGTGGAAAAAAATAATAAATTATAAATTTCGGGGATATTACAGCCACACTTAGTACCAGACCAGTTAACTCCTACTGTTCTAGTACCAAGTGCTAAGGCTAAAAGAGTAAAATATAATTTATGAGAAACTCAAGCCATATTTAAATAAGAGTAGTGTAATAAATAATTTACAAGAATAGGATCCACCAATGGAGGTTACAAGAATAAGGATCTCATTTAAACTAGGGGTTAAAAATAAATAAAGAGTGAAACGCTAGGACTTTTCGAATAATTCCTTATACTCTTGTCCGTTGCCCACTTGAAGAACCCCTGAAATGGATGTACAAGGGACACTATCCATTGAATAGGTAGGGGACCCATGAATGGAACCCTTTAGTATTATGGTATTATTAACCCTTTAAAATACACTAAAAAGTAAGCCCACGATGCAATACATGATACAAAACTATATACATATATAATAAGATGTGCATATATAACATTCACATACTTAACAAGTCCATCAAATATTAATAGGTTAAAACGTACAATCAATACTTCTTGGCCTTAAGCCATTAGTCCATCATTATTTAATCATCTCTCGGATTATATATGCATGTGAGTGTAGGAATCGCTCTATTATAGCCGGTAGATTGGAAGCATATAGGGTAGAATGCTTCTAACCACTATTATTACTGGTGAATCGGTCTCTAAGGTATAAGGCTCCTAGCCACTATTATTCGCCGGTGGACTGGTCTATCCCCGATTCACATGGTGTTCCACAATAAGTGATTAGTATTTTCCATGATTTAATTATGTCCAAGTGAGTGTAGCAACCCCACTATTATAGTTGGTGGACTGAAATACATATAGGGCAGAATGCTCCTAACCACTATTATTGTCGGTGGATCGGTCTCCAAAGTAGAAGGCTATTCGCCGGTGGACCAGTTTGGCCCTGACTTATATTCTTTCACTTTCATGATTAGTTTTTCCCATTTTAATTATCACAACAATTCCATTTATTTGCCTCGGACGGGAGATAAACATCTCAGGATACAAAATTACATTGTTTGCGCCGGTGCATACGAGCTACTCAATATCCTTCAACTATCAACCCAAGGATGCAGAGGTGTCCTAGTCGTATTGGTACATACAACTACTCACTACCCTAACGACAAGGACACCTAATCCATAAGTATGCACACTCTTACATAGACATATTACTAAAATGCCCTTAGGGCTCATTATAAGATTATTCATGCATCAATGGTCATAATAATATAATATATCATGGATAAGTACTTAATATTTTTATTAATAACAAAACTCCTTCATTAAGCATTATTTGTACACATGGCACATAAACTAACATGCTTTCTTTTTTATCAATTAATATAAGAAACTACATATATCATGCTAAACAACATATATCATGCATATATTAAAACCCTAATGTGCTAGTATACATTTATCCATATGTTTAAGTGGGGGTTTAACGATTACATTAATTCCCTTAAAAATCGAACCTTACCGATATCCCAATTAAAGATTCAAGATTTGATTAGCGAAACCAATACCTAAAAATAATATCAATACTTATAATAATAGAAATAAGAAAACAAAAAGCATAAGACTTTGTAAAAACTTAATTAATGAAATACTTAAATTAACTATTACTATACCTTAAAATTCCATTAACAAAATTAACCCAATGCATGCATCAACTCACAGTGCTCATGCAGCATAGACGCATGTAAAGTAAGGAGGGAAAGGGTCAAAACTGGCATAAGGAGAAGAAGGGGGAGCTAATTTGGGGTTAGGGTTTTGAGGCTAGGAAAGAGGACAGGTGGGGGAGAGTTAGGGAAAGAGAAGGGTGAAGAGGGGGTGTAGGTGGAGGTCAAGTATGGGTTATCGGTGGTCAAGGGCAGTTGCGGTAGTGACAACAACTGCAGAGGGGCTGCGAAGGGGGTTGTAGAGGTGGAGGTGGCTAAGAAGGAAGGAAATGGGAGGAGTAAAATGATGGTATGAGGGGGTTTGCCTCAACCAAGCAAGGTGAAGGGGTGGTAGGGGAGATTATAGGAAGGGTTTTGGTGGTTTAGGTGGCAGAAAAGGCAATGGGATGATGGTGGAAGGAGGAAGTTTAGGGTGCCTATCAAGAAGGGGGAAAAAAAGAGGTGACAAAGGAGAGGAATGCAGGGTGGCTTGAGGGGTGGTGTAGGGTTGTAGGGATGGTGTAGAGGGTGGAAAAGTTGGTGAAGGCAGCTAGTGAGGTGGAGGTAATGGAAAAGGGGGCAGTGGTGCTAAAAAAGGGGCTTAGGATGAAAGGAGAAGAAAGGAAGAGGAGGGGATCGAGAGGAGGAAGAGTGCTCAAAAATGGGCAGAGGAGGGGTTGTTGAAGAGAAGAAAAAGGAGGGGAGAGGAAGGGGAGCAGGTGGCCTAATTGGATGGAAGGGAGAGGGAAGGAAGGTCATGGATGGCAATGGGTGCAAGGCTTGTTTGGTTCAAAATGGGAAGAAAAGGATGTGAGAGAAGGGGTAGAGAGAGGGAGAGTGGTAGGGAGGAAGGCGGTTGTAGGGAGGTGGCAGTTGTAGGTGTTCGAGGTGGTTAGGCATGGTGGAGGAAGAAAGGAAGAAGAAGAAGGAAGGAGGGGCATGCTGGGTGAGGGAAAAGAAGGGTGAGCATGGGCCGGCCCTATTTTTTGAAGGAAGGAAAAAAATAAAGGAGATTAGGTTGGGTGATGATGTGTGAGATAAGGGGAGAGAAAGGGGAGTGGGTCAACGGCCTAGACGCGAGGAGAGGGAGGGCAAGTCGTGCCTGGCAGTTCGAAGGAAAGAAAACAGAAAATGAAATAAAGGAGAAAAAAGAGAAAAAGAAGAATGAAAAGGAAAAAAGGGAAAAAGGAAAAGGGAAAATAGGGAAAATAAGATAAATTAATTTATAAAATAATAGAATGTAATATTTTTGGTAGATAAATAAATTTAATAATTTAGTTTAATAATTTTCAAAATGTTAATTTTAGAAAAAATATTGGTTTGGAAATTTATTCAAATAGCATGAGTATGATAAAATAAAAAAATATTTATTTTAATTTATTAACTACTCCTATCAAATTTTATATACTCAAATTTCCATAAAAATAATTAAATTAAGTAAATTAAAAGCTTATTTATCCTAATTAAAATTTATTTATTAAATTATAGGCATTTAAAAATTTGGGGAGATTACAGATTTAATCTAAGGTAATTGTATTTATGACACATTTTTTCATTAAAGTGAATAATTAACTCCAAAATGGCATTTTTAGCATAATTAGGAGTCAATGGTTTACATTTTATCATTTTCTTTGACCTTATGAATAGTAATTTTTAGAAATCTATTTTTTTTTGGTATGAGCTTCTCATTATAAACCAACATTTTCCCACAACCAATGGATAATGTTTTTGTGAATAGTGAAAACTTTAAAATTAGGTGCGGGAAATTGTTTTAACTTGGTTACACTATTTATGTATACTGAAAATTTAACTTTACCCTAATCTTGAGTGATTAGTATTTTAATATTTTCCTAATTCTTTAAGCCTACCTTTAACCCTAAGTCTAACCCTAAACTTCTTCTTTTTCTTTTATCTTTTATCTTTTTCCATTATTCTCCTTTTTATCTCTTTTTATTTTTACCTAGTTCTTCTCCTTGCATAATTATCCCCCTAACGCAACCAAGTAGTTTTGATTTGGTTATTGAAACCAGAATCCCCAACCACTACCAAACGTTCAATACACCATAATCACCTCCGTTCATTAAAGTAATTTTCATGCCAAATATCACCCCATTCCATGTGTTATGCATCCTATATGCACCTTTATCACACTTAACAATTTTCACATCATCCATATACCCCTTCTCTCTCCATCCTTTAATCATTTATTACTCTTCTAACTTAAGCCCTAATCTCTTCTCTCATTTGGAGCTCTCTTCTTCTCATTATACCCTTTAGATCTTCCATTTTTTTATAGAAAGATTTGTTTTGTTTAGTCACCTAATGCTACACCACTATTAGTGGCCTAGGCACCCCACATTGTATGCCCTTGTTAGTGTGAAAAGCCGATGGAGCAACACCACCCAACCTTTATACGATAAAACCCAACCAATGTGAGTACCTCATGTTATGACTCTCCTTCAACATGAGCGCCTTACATTATGCTCCCTTGCCAATATGACTTCTTTATGTAATTCATCCCTTATTTTTTTTTCTTTGGCTCTTTTTTTTTTGGTACCCATTTACCTTACCTTTACTTGTTTGTTTTCCAACATTTCATTTTAGGGTAATATTTTGGTGGTCTTAGAGGATGAGTCTTGGGGATTTTTTTATTTCCTAGTGACCATTGATATTTGAGTAAGGATGCATGTCATTATTTAAAGTTTTTTGATGTTATATGTTCACAACATTCAATGTTATGTTCATATGATTCCTTTACTTTGAAAATATATTGGTATAGCTATTCTCATGAAATAATGTTGTTGAGGTTATTTAATTATCTTATTTTATTACAATATGAAATCATGATAGTTATGCAAAAGTACAAAGGTCTATGTTGATTCTTGTTATAAGCTTTGTCTTACAACCCTATAATGTTTGCATGTTCTTATATGTTAATTGAGCTATGTAGTGTATATATAAATAAACATTATCATGATGGAATATGTTGAGGATGAGAATTTGCTAATTTTGGGTCTTATAGGGTTTTGGTGACATGTTTGGGGGAGGTTTTGATTAAGTAAAATTATAGATGTTTGGGTAAGATTGTAACACCCCAAAATTCACAATTTTTTTTTAAAGCGGAAAGATTTTAAATTAAAATTTGTAAATTCTAGGGACATTACCGCCGCACTTAGTACCAAACCGATTCTCTCCGACCATTTTAGTACTAAGTGCTAAGGCTAAGAAAAGTTTAAAATTCAATTATAAAATTAAGACAAGCTAAAATTCAAATAATTATTAAACGGATGTAAAACAAAATCAGAGTACGTATCAAGAATTGTAATTCATTTCCAAAAGAGAATTAAACTTACAACTGATAAAAGGTTTATTCAAATACTCAATCGAGTAATAAATCAAAATGGACGAATCCAATACAAAATAACTAGTAAAAGGAAATACATCGCATAAAGAATAAATATGGCCACAACTCTCGAACCTTAAGCCAAATAAGCTCAACACACAGCCCTGACGGATGTCTCGCCCACCTGCACAAAGTTAGAGAGGGCCTTCTGAGAGCATCACCCATGAAAAGGGTGATTAGTACGCTACGTACCGAGCAAGGTAACCGAGTACTAAGGCCGACACATAAACACATCAAATCATGCAGGATAATAATCAACATATGATTTCAAACTACACATATGATACATAAAAGCGTATAGAGAAATTCATAGCCCATCATCAACAAGCCCACACATAAGGCCAAAAGGTCCAATTTAAGTATTTAATTTTTCTTTTATCTGAATTCGATACACACCATGATTTATATCAAATCCATGTAAGTACAGGAACACCCCACTATTATTGGTGGTGGGCCGGTCACTTGCGGAACAAAGTCCAAACCACTATTTTTTGTCGGTGGATCAGTCACTTGCGGGACAATAGTCCACACCACTATTCCTGACTGGTAGATCAGTCTGGTTCCTGCTCACATGGTGTTCCACTATAAGTAATTAGTATCTTTTAATAGCTTAGCAATCCTGGTTTGTGTTTGTTGAGCTCGTGTCACCTCACTATTATTACTAGTGGGTCGGTCACATATAGGACATCATGTCCTAACTACTATTATAACTAGTGGATCGGTCGCACATAGGGTAAAACCCCAACCACTATTCCTGACCGGTGGATCGGTCTAGACCCGGTTCAATAATATTCCACTTTAAAAGATAAATGTCTTAAATATTTTATTCATAAACATTTTCCTAGACATGCATGACTAACTCCATGCAACCCTAGCTCCCATGCAAACCCTAACTCCATGTAAACTACACTTCTATGCAAACCCTAGCTCCATATAGACATGGTTCCATGCAAACCTGAATTCACATGCAAACCCTAGCTTCATATAGACTACACTTCCACGCAAACCCTAATTCATATGCAAACCCTAGCTCCACGTATACCACGCTTCCACGCAAACCCTAGCTCCACGTAGACATGCTTCCATGTAAACCCTAGCACCATACCATTTCATGTAAAACTCTAACCCATACCATTTCATACAAAACTCTAACACCATACCATTTCATACAAAACCCTAACACCATGCCCTTTTATGCAAAACCCTAACACCATGCCATTTCATTCAAAACCCTAACACCACATTGTTACACTCCCCGTCATTATTTTACAACTCTAACATGCAAGTCTTAAGGCCACACCATATAATAATAATAGCATAAATATACACACAATTCTCATGCCACAATTTATTCATACCAACATACTTCAACTCCACTTTATACCGCATACGAAATAATTAATAATGATAAACATAGAATACATGGCATATGAAGTACATAATGCATACAAACACACAAAAGGCCTTAATAACACCCTTACCTAAAACGACACCGGTCTTGGAGCACGCTCCTATGCCTCCTTAGGGCTTTGACTGGTCTCACCTACTATGAGGGAAAAGCTAAAATTAGACTCCCTCCTATTAAAAATACTATTAATCACTAACTTATTATAAGACTAGGTTTTTAAATAAATAATAATATATTGATAAAATAACATTAATTAATTACTAACTTTGCTAAAGATATAGAAATAATAGAATATAATAAAAGTTGATAATATAAGGTTGGAAACTTTACCCTAATAATAATAATGGTATTAAAATAATAATAGTAAGGATACTAAAAATAATATCAATAATAATATAATTACGAATAATAATAATAGTAACAATAATAATAATAAGGACATTATTCAAAACAAAATGAAATAAGGGCTTCGACCCCTTTACTAAAATAATAATAATGATGACATAATAATACTAATAATGATAAAAGCCATAATAATATTACAAAATAATAGTAACCATAATGGTAATAATAGGAAATATAGTATTTGAAGATAAAAAGAAGTAAGGTTTCCACCCTACATTGAATAATGGTAACTTAATAAATAATAATAATAACACTAATAAGAATAAATACTAATAATAATAAAAATACTAATAACCCTAATAATAATAAAACATGATATTTATCATACTACTGCTAAAATTTAAAATAAGCACAATAGGGTCTTAGTCCTTTATAAAATAATAATACTAAGACTTGAGAATAATAATAATGATAATATAATAATAATAATAATAATAATAATAATAATAGTGATAATAATAATAATAATAATAATAATAATAATAATGATGATGATGATGATGATGATGATGATGATAACAACAACAATGACTATAATAAAATTATTAACAACACTTATGGTAAAATATTTGTATTAATAATAATGGAATAGTAATAATAGGAATTCGAAATAAGAAATAATAGTAATAACTATACTTATAACATTTTAATATTAATAATAGTAATAATAGAATAATAAGGATACAAATTATAAAATCGAATTACAAACAACAATAGGGCTTCAACCCTTAACAGAATAATAATAATAATAAAATTAATATTAATAACAATAATAATACATATTAAATATGGAAATAATAATAATAGGATTTATATAAGAATAATTGAAATAAATTAATTTAAGGCTTGTAAAAATAGGAAAAAGGGTTAAGAGGGCCTAGGGTTGAACCTTAGGCTGGTGGGGATAGGCGGCACCGGCGGTGGTGCACAGCGGCGGCAGCGGCCGAAAAAAGAGAAGAAAAGAGTAAAGTTGAATCTTGGGAAAAAGATAGGGGGAATGGAGGTGGAAGTTGGGCTGTTTATGGTTGCCCAAAAGGAGAGGGACATACTGGAGGTGGCGATGCAGCCAAAGGTGGTGGTGAACGGCAGCGGTGGTGGTGGCCGAATGGAGAAGAAGAAGAGAAAGAGAGGAGGAGAGGGAGGGAGAGGAAAAGAAAGGTAGGGGAAGGTAGAGGAGGGTTTGTAGAAGAGAATGGGAGGTGAGAGAAGCGGCGGAAGAGGTGGAGGAGGTGGCTAAGGGTGATTTGAAGGGCGGTGGTGGCAGAAAATGGTTTGGTTACGAAGGGTAGTTCGCACGATCATGGTGGATTTTTTGGGAAGAATTGAAGGGTATGGGTGATCTAGTTAGTTAGAGGGAGGTGCAAGGAAGGCGTAGGTGGAGAGAACGGGTGTTGGTGTTGGCCGGAGATAGCGAAAGTGGCGTCTAAAGGTGAGGCGGCTGCAATGTCGGGGAATTCTAGGTAAGTGACCAAAAACTCGATACGAGGCCAACCTGGGGGTATTTATAGACTGAAGGGGAAGTTAGGGTTGAAGGGAAAGTGGGGGAGTGATAGGAAGACGTGGTAACCGGCCGATGAGGGCAACCGCCACACTTTTGGTAGATGAGTTAGGGGGAAGAAAGAGGAAGGAAAACCACCGGTCAAAACGGTCATAACCGAAGGCAAAATTTTTTAGAGGTGGCGGTGAGTTGTAGGTCGGAGGTTGATGGGGCTAGCAAATGCGAGGGGTTGGGGAAGACGAAGAAGTGGGGGCGTTGGACCAGGAGGTTAGGGGCAGAAAATAAAGAAAGAAAAGAGGAGGAAAACCGGTCGGGCGCAGGACTAAAGGTATATTAAATAAAATGACGTGTTTTGGGTAGAAAATCGAAGAAACACAGCACTCCGGCTGCCAAAGGAGTAAGAAAAGAAGCAATGGGAGTGGGTCACGGTAGGGGAAGAAAAAGAAGGAGGAAATTAGGTCGTGCTAGGCCCAAATCGGGGAGGAAAAGAAAAAGAAGGAAAAGAAAGGAAAGGAAGAAAGAAAAGGAAAAGAAAAAGAGAAAAATAATGGTTTAGGTTGATTAAATTAATTGGGATATTTGGGATATTTAAAAATAATAATATTTAAAACAAATAATATTTAAATCCCTTTTTAAGGTAAATTGGGATTTTTAAAAGTGTTTTCCATAAATTCCATTTTAATTAGCAAAACACTCTAGTTTTATTTAATTAAATTATTTACAAGATTAATATTAATTTGAAAATTTTTCTTCTTTTTATTTTAAATAAAATAATTTATTTAATTAATTTCTATAATTAAATATTTAATTAGCTAAAATACCCAAATTTCTCCTAATTAAAATATTTATAAATTTCTTCTTCATTTTCCCTAATGAATTTCCTTTTATTTTAGTAAAATAATTTATTTAAATAATTTTCCTAATAAAATATTTTTTAACTATAATTTTTAAAATTAAAATTTTTGGGGCATTTCAAAGATAGTGGTATTTTGGTAAGTTTGGCTTAAATATGGACTCTTAGTATTTCTAAAGTGTTATTGCATTTATTTATTCTAATTTAGTTAAGGGAAATTATTGGGTTAAATGTGAGTAACGTAGGCTTGTTAAATTGTGGAAATGACTTAATTTGAGAATAGTAACTATGGGGACACTTTCATTATTGTTTATACGAGATGTTAGAGTTAAACCTTGATTTTAGGACACATTTTTTACAATCAAGTTTTAGGATGGTGTGGTAGATTTGGTGGCTGGATGACTGATAGGTGTTTATTATATGGAATTATTTAACATGGCTTGACTCAACTTTCTATATTTATTATCAAAATTAACCATTTTCCTTAAGTTTTATCTATTGGGCTAATTTTTTTAGAAAAAGATGAAATCAAGATAATTTGAGTTGATAACTAAGAAAAAGAAGTACAATATGAAATGCAAGCTTGGATTCATTGAATATGAATTTACCATTGTCCAAAACCCTAAAAGAAAAGTCATGTGAAGAAAAATCAAGAGAATATAACAAATAGAGAGGAAATACGAATGCCCCATGTGTATGGAAATATAACCCATATTTCCTTGGCTCTCTTCACATATGCTCCATTAATTCATCTCACATGAATAACATTAGTGAAAAAATATAGGTGCCCCATATTTACCCATTTAGACTGTATTTTTTCACATTTTGGATCTAATTCATATGGCCTTCTACCTATGTATATATAATATATATTTGGTCAAATGGATCGAAGGGCACCGTCGTCAAAACTTAGATTTCATTTTCATTATTTCTAAACCATTAGGTTTTTTTTCATTAGATTTAACTAGTTAATTGATGTACTTGAAGGATTGAAGATCGTACGATGTTTGCAATTCCACAATCTCTTAATCTCTTTTCATCCTGTATTTTATTTATTATTTTCGTACTTATTATTGTATTTAATGCAATTCTGGCTATTCATTTATTTAATTGAGTTATGAGTGTTTTTTGTTTAATTTGATCTTTTTTTATCTATTTTATTTTGTCTAAGTCAAGTTATGGTTTTTATGTGTTTAGATTCTGTCTTTATTTTTTATTAATATGCTATGCTAGATTAGTATGGGACAGAAGCATAATTGAAGGTTATAGGATAATTATTTGTGAGATTTGAATTAGACATAGTTGTTATGTTTATTTTTAGTAGATTAATAAACTAAGTTTAATGATCACCAATCCAAGTTTATGACTTTAACATCTAACTTGCATGCTTAGTTAATTTGAGTGTTATTCAGATGCTAGGATAGTATAGTTAATATTTAAGTGTTAACATATACATCTGCAAGTAGCAAATAGGTTATTGATTTAATATATGTTTATTAGTCTTTAGAACTACATAATTTGAGCTGACTATAATTATAGTTCTAGTTAGCTACTCTCTAATCATTAATGCGACCATTAATTAAATCTATAAATCTTATCCTAGGTTATTTATTAGTTAGGAAATAAATTATTAAGTATACCCTCGGTTTATTTGCATAAGGAAATGCTAAAAAGCATATGCATGCAAGATTCTATCGGTTAACATTAGAAATACTACATAAGTAATTTATTTAATGGTCCTTTGACATCCCTATACTAAATTTTTCCTCTAACCCCTATCATTTCATTATTGTTATTTATTCATTATGTTAATTGCTAGTTTTTATTCTTTTCATTATTTAATTTTCCTGATTTGATAACCAATAGAATTTATATGATAATATAAAAATATGAATTAGATTAGAGTCTTTGTGGGATTGACCCCTACTCACTACTTACTATTCATGTGTGTTTAAAGAGTTTAATTTTATGTGGCTACAACATCACATAAAATTTTGGTGCTAGTGTTAGGGATAAGCAATCTTAATTCTAATTTTTATTACCATTTCATTTTTATTTTTCTTTATTTAGATCATCTTCTAATTGTGAGTCATATTTACTTAATGTTTGTGTCCATTGGGAATTCATGCTTGAGAGCATTTGCAATCAAAATTAGAAATTTGTAATTTAATCTCATGACCCCACTTCAATTTCTCCAATAGAAAATATAACTCAAAGGCAATTAGAGTATGTTCATACCATTCCATTATCTTTTAATGACAACTTTTTATCTTCTTAAGAGGAAATAGAAGAAAATATGGAGAACATCTTTCAAGAATCAATGGCAAAATGAACGTTAAAAGAGCTTGGTGCTCCTACTTTAAATCCTAATCTTATTTGCATTAACTATCTTAATGAATATGATGATTGTGATATTAAACCTAGATTGATATGTACACTTCCTATTTTTATAGGTTTTTAAGATAGTGGTTCTTTGAGATCAAGTATCATAACTAATCCAAACAAATTTTTCAAGGAATATCATATTGCTTGTTCTAGTGTGAAACCTATGGGAGTAAGTGTAGATCAACTTAAATTCAAGGCTTTAATTTTACTTTAATCGATGCTACTAAGAAGTTTTATATGACTTACCATTTGGTTCTATTAATACCTGGCTTTACATGTAAAAACTATTTCTAAAAAGTTACATTCCATCATATAGGCTATGAATATTAGAAAAGAAATATGTGTTATTAGGTAAGATGGGGGAGAGTCTTTACATAGATATTAGGAAAGATTTAAGAAGTTGTGTGGTAGTTTTCCTAATCATAAAATTAGTGAACAATTACTAACATAATATTTCTATAAAATATTAATACCCATGGACCGTAATATGATAGATGCTGCTAGTGGTGGAGCATTAGTAGATGAGACCCCAACTGAGGTTTGGCAGCTAATATCTAATAGGGTGTCTAATTCCCAATACTTTGGTTTTGGAAATAATTCTTCTTCATTTCACCATGTGAAGAAGATAGGGATAATAGAAATTAATGAAAATTTGATTAATTTAACTTCCTTAGTTGAAAAGGTGATGAAGGGGGAGTATTGACTCAAGTATATGGAGCTTTTTTTATATGCAAGCCATGTTATTAATGCATGTTCCACTTTGTAAGAAGTGCTATAAGTTAATGTAATAGGTGGGCCTCAAAGAACCGAAATTATGATTACTATGCTCTAACTTATAACATAGGATGGAGGGATCATCCCAAACTAAGATATAGGAATAATTAAAGACCACCATCATATCAAAATCAACAAGGGTATAAACAACACCCTATATTCTATCATATTCCTGAGAACCAACTAACCCCATCATTTGTACAATATTCTAAACTACTGGCACCATCACAATCTGGATAAATACCATTGGAGGATAACACCCTTCAATTTCAACAAGAAATAATAAATGGGCTAAATAACTTAGAAATTTAGGTAAGTTAGTTGGCTAATTCTATATATAAATTTGAAGCGCAAAGTTCATCAAATTTATCCAACCAAACAAAGAGGAATCCAAGAGAAAAGGTGAGAGATATCACCACTAGGAGTAGAAAATAATTATATAGTCTAAAGAAATGTAAGGATAACCAAGGAACAATGTAAGAATAGAAAGAATCAAAAAATTGTAGGAGAAGAGATCAACGAAAAAACACCTAAGGTTTGCTCATTTTCCTAGCCAGTGATCCATGGGTAAGAAGCAAGAAACTTCCGTAATTGTATTAGGAATAACATTTCTAAAAACCTCTTGAACTAAAATTGATGTGTGTAATGGGTTTCTTTCTATAAAAATTTATGGGGAATTTTTGTTTTTAACATTTATGACTCAATGAGATATCCTGCTAATTTTGAATCTACTTATATGGTGGATGTAATTGAAACTTTATCTAGGAAAGTTTTTCAAATAATAAGTGATGATTTAGTAGATGTTATTCTTACGAATCTTATAGAAATAGACTCTTATGAAGATTTAAAAGTAAAATTTGAAATGAATAAGAACATAGAGGAACGTGTTTATACTTTTAGAGCTTATTATATTAACATAGGGGAGTATGATGAATTATATATTATAAAAAAAACTAACCCCTATCCTATATAGAAAGGCTCTGAAAGTGGACTTTAAACCCTTACATAATAATATAAAGTATGTCTTCTTAGGGGATAATCAAACTCTTCCTATCATCATTACTAGCAACCTTAAGAAGAGCTACTCATTCAAGTTCTAAAATAATACAAAACTATACTACATTATTACATTATTATCTAAAAAGTGTTAAGGCATGTCAAACATGGAAACTCAATAAGCATCAACTCAAAGCTTTCTATAAAGAATATCAAGCGGAAGATTATGAAGAATGATTTTTACTTTAACCTTTGTGGTATTTATCGTCCTCATCCCTAATAAGCCATACCCCTTTCACTAATTTATATTTCTATGGTATACTCATTAAAAACAATATCTAATTCTAAGAATGGGGGATATACCATCTTTATTTTATTTATTTTTTTTCATTTTATTCTCTCTTATTTCATTATTTTATGTTCTTTCTTTTTAAGTATACCTTGTATTTAATTTATTCTTTTTTAGTGTGCTTAGATTTTTTTTTATTTTTAGTGTCTTGCTTTTAATTTTAATAGAAAAAAATAATGAATAAAAAATCTTAGAGATGGCACCTTTAGAATATACAATGAAAGAAATATCTAATTGATAACCTCATGTGCATGAGTAGTTAGGACTTTTTTATAACATGCTTATAGGAAAGATAAAAAGGATTTTTAATTTTTTGGTTGCACCTCACTATCAAAGAAATTGAACATGAAAATTTTATAGTCATCATAGAAAAAGAAAATTATTAGGCCTAATAAAGACAAAATGTGGTGAGCCTTTGAGCCTTAATGATGCATATAGTTTTTATCCATTATACTTTCATTCTTATGTGTAATTCTCCTTTGGTGTGTGAAACTATAACTTATTAATTCTTCAATGCTGCATGAAACTTTTTCATATATTAAAATTATAGAGCCACAATTTTCTTATTGTTGACTACATAGCTAAACATCCTTTCCCTTATAATTTTTCCCTTATATAACCTCACATAAGTAAGATGGAGTGTAAAACGCACCTACTCGGTGAAACATGGATCAAGAAAAAAAAAGTAAAAAATACATAAGAGCATTCAAGTAGATGTTGGTAGTATAATAGGTGATTATTTCAATTAGAAAATTTATTTTTACAAAAGGTGAATTTGACAATATAAAAGAGTTAGAATTATGGAAGTCGGGTTCCTCACTAGTGAAAGACATTACACCACAATCCTAGAATTTATTGACCCTAGCTCCATTATAACAAAATAAAATACCTCTTAATTTTTTCATGCTTTAGTTTATAAGCAGTGGTGAATAGAGAAGAGTGACAAGCCTATGGCCAATCATTATCATCGCTATAATTTTTAAGTGTAAACAAAAAACTAAGGCACATGAGAGTAGAGTGCTTTCACATGCCTAGAGTAAGAATCTATTGGCCTATTTCTTCATATTTGTTCATGTTGATGACTTAAAATTTTCATTAGGATGGTGACTTAGTTGTGATGTATGTACCATCAAATGAGTTTGAAGATGATTTTCTTCATGTTTACTTTCAATATTTTGTATCCTGATGAAATGTGCATTTGGTATGTCAATTATTGATTCCCTCTTGTTGATTGATGGAAGGGAGGATCATGTGTTACTTGATAATTAGGACATCTCATACTTTTTATGGTTGTGTTGCTTGAGAGAAAATAATAGCTCAGTCATAGGGATAATTGGCTAGAGCATATTCTATGAAATTATTTGACATATCTTGACCAAACTTTATATATTTTTCATGAGAATTTAACCCTTTTTCTCGAGTTTTCTCTATTGGTTGAGTTTTTCCAAAAAAAAATCAAATAAGATAAAATCAAGGTCATTTGGGTAGATAACTAAGAAAAAGAAACACAATATGAAAGGCAAGTTTGGAGTCATGGAAATGTGGATGCATCATCATGAAAGCCCCTAAAATAGAAGTTATGTGAATAAAACATCAAGATAAGATATTGAAGAGAGAGAAAATATGGGTTCACCATATTATGGAAGTACCACCCGTATTTCCTTAATTATCCTCCCATGCACTCCATTAATTAACCTTAAGTGCATAATGTAGTATTTTTTTTCTATATTTTGGATCTTATTCATAAGGTCTTCTATTTATATATATAACATATATTAGGTCAAATGGATCAAAGAGGACTGCCATCAGAACTTTGACTTCATTTTCAGTATTTATAAACCATTAGATTTATTTTGTTAGATATAATCAGATAACTATTGTACTTAAAGGATTGAAGATTATATGATGTTTGTAGTTACGCAATATCCTAAGTTATTTCTTTCCTTTATTTTTTCTTTATCAATTTCATACTTATTATTCTTTAAATGAGTTCCCATTAAAGTTTTATTTAATTGAGTTTGTGATTGTGTGTTGTTTAATTCAATCTTTGTTATTTTGTTTATTTATTCTAATTCAAGTTATGATTTTATGTCTTTAGATTATGCAATTTTAGGTTTTATCAATATGCTAGGCTAGATTAGTATGGGATAAAAGGATAATTGAAGGTTATGGGATAATTAATCTTGAGATTTGAATTGGAATTAATTTTTATATATAATTTTGCTACATTAATATACCAAATTTAATGATCACCAATCCAAGATTAGAACCTTATTTTCTAGCTTGGCCACCTATTTAATTTGAGTATTATTTGGATGGTAGGATAGTATATTTACTTAATAATTGTTAACATATACATCCACAAGTAGGAAATAGGTTATTAATTTAATCAATGTTTATTAATATTTAGAATTACATAATTCATGCAAACTTTAATTATGTTTCTAGTTAGTTGCTCCACAATAGTTAATGTTACCATTAATTAAATATAGAGATCTTACCCTATGTTATTAATTGGTTAGATAGTAAATCATAAGTAGACCTTATTTTATTTGCATAAGCAGATTCTAGGAAGAAGACCTCTGGAAGCTTCTATCGGTTGAGTTTAGGAACTTTACTATTCTTATTTCGGTGGAACGAATTGAATCATCCCTTAGAGGCAACACATTTGAGCCATTATTAATATTAAGTGAAATAAACCCAAAATATACTAGCGCAACACACTCCTAACCACTATTCTTAAATCGTTAGAACAATTAGAAACAACTCTCAAGAAAGAATACACCTGTGCCATTATTATCATCTAATGTAATGAACACAACCACTAGGTCTTGACTCACGTAATATTTCAATTTAAATAATTAATTTCTTATCCATTGTTAAATTTTCTCAAGTCATATTCTTATTCAATTTGAGTTTAAGACCCCCATTATTCTCAATCTAATTGAGCAAACTAATGAACCTCTCAAGGAAAACCACACCTAAGTCACTACTATCGTTCGATGGAACGTACCCATAAAACACCTCATCCCAAATTACATAATCTTTCACTTTAAGTGATTAATGTCTTATTCATGAGTGTTTTATTTTTTAAAAAAATAATAGAAGCAAGTAACAACAACCATAGAGATATCAAGGTTGTTCTCAAGGATTTAGATCTTTAAACTTCCTAAGAAACCCTAATTTCACATTTTAAGCATAACTTATTCCCTATTGCTCTTTTATCTACCAAATTTAGTATCCCTTTATCAAATGTTATTATTATAAAAATAATCAAAAGTGAAGGTCAAAATCTAATGTCTTACACATGTAATAATTTCCCAATCTCAAGAGTTATTATTATTCACAATGCTAATAAACCATAATTTCAAAGTATGTCATAATGTTTCCCATAATATTCCTATGATTACCAAATTTAATATACATTTCCAAAATAATTTTATTAGCACTATATCTGAAAAATGTGGCCTAACTCTAATATCTTATTCATGCAATAATAACATCACCATTTTAGGATTACTATTCCCAAATTTGGCTATTTTCTCATTTTATGGAATCTATGCCATTTATATTTACTCCAAATAATTGATACTATTATCATATTTTAACTCATATAATAAATTAAAATGCTAGAAGTTATTATACCCTCATTTACCAAAATTCCCTTAAGCATAACCAAATGTCGTTATTCTCCAAAAATACTATATGTTCACTATCATTATTTACAAATCATCCATTTATCACCAAACTTTTTTAAATAATAATGTCCCACTTATTATACGTATTCCACCCACAAAACAATATCATATATCATACCAACTCTCTTAAGGTTTTTAGTATAGAAATCATCATAATGATATCACATACTTTTCATCTTAATCACTTTTCATCATATAATATCACATCGCCTCATCATAATACTAATCAACATGAAATTATTAATATAAAAAAATCCACGGTAATTTACAAAATCATATTATACATTTAACATGTAACCCTAGATGTGAATAGTATCCTTAAAGAAAAAGGCATTGGTGTCTAAACACACATTATATCTTGCGTCCTCTAAAACCTCTCAAAATTCACCTAAAAATAGTAAGAAAACACCATTAGAACTTAATGATATAATAAAGGAAAGGCTAAGGAAGTGGAGAGTGAAAGACTGGAGGATAAACTAAAACAAACCAGGTGAAGGGCTTTAGTGGAAAATTACACAACTAAGGGAGGAGGATCAATGGAATATGCTATAGAAAAATGGGGAGCAACAACAGTTTGTTTCAATACTCAGGGGTGATCAATGGCCATAAATGCCGAAGAGCTGGGGTGAGGACCGATGGTTTTATTTAAATGAAGGTAGGGTGGTTTTGGTTGCTTTTTTCAAAAGGGTGTGGTTTCTGGTTTGGTGATTGTTGTTAAATTAAAATGGCCATTGTAGTGATTTTAGCCTATTGAAGACGTGAGAGAATAATGGTTTTGGTATGTGCAAATGGGCATGAAATAATGTGGATCACTGGTGCTCAAATGGAGGAAGGAAATAGGTACTTGAGTGGAGATTTCCTATAACACCCCAAAATCACGACTTGAAAATTTCATTTAAATTTTGCTTTGTGGAAGCAGAAATTAAAGAATGGTGGGTGTTACTGCCACACTTAACATAAGTCCAGTCTCCTCACCATCCTTATCTCAAGTGCTAAGGCTCAAAACAAGTCAAACAAACAAAAAGATAAGAGAAGTACAATGCTTAATCAAGAGTTTTACAAAAGAAAGATTATCCATGACAAATGATTGTTTAGATAATTAAGTACCCAACCATTTTCATAAAATAACAAAAGAGTACACAAAATTCATCAATGGTTTGCCTTACACTCTTCTGGTCCATCAAAGTTACAAGGAAAAGGGGAAAAGGGGGTGGGGTCCACTTGCTCCTTTAATCTACCTATTCACTGGGATGACGCTCCTCATAATCCTTCAACTAATGCTATGGACGTACTCATCTAAAAAGTGATAGTATCTGTATGACTTCCTCATATTGAGTAAACCACAATGCCTCCGGAGAGGTAGCATACCCACGTACCAATCATCATACAAATACGGAATTCAAATAAAACATATGCTTACATGCAAAGCCACGACTTCATAACACGAATCACATCACAATTAACATAACGAGTTAGATCAAAATCCTTATCAAATGCATTTAAAACATGCTTATAATTTCACAACTATTTTAACTTACCAATGACCATACATTATAGCATAATAGGAAGAATTATTGATATTCCAAACAATCTAACCAAGGTCGAGTCACTCCTAATCTAATTATTATAGAAGTATTATGGTGGGTTTCTAATTTGGTTATATAATTTATATAACAATTATCGACTGGAATACAATCCCATATCCATGAAAATGATCGTCAAGGAGGGTGGTACAAAAATAAATCACTCAATTCTAGGGAAAAACTCACCAAGGAAGCCACACGACATAATAGTTGTCCATACTAAACCTTAGAACTCAAGTCCTTAAGTATGTGTACTACCTATAGGGTGTATGGAATACCTATAGAGTAGAAGTGAGCCCCTTGACCATAAGGTTCAAACTATGCACTCACCAGCCAAGTCTAAGGCACGAGATCCCTTTCCAAATCAAGTCTTTCTCTTTAAGTGATTAGTGTCTTATAAAATTCCGGGTTATTATTTTTAGAATATCGAAGTTCATAATCTTCAAATTAGCCATCAATCAAACATCCAACGTCACATCCAAAAGATCAAGAGGGTCGCAACCATTCCAAGCCAACACGACCTAGGGTTTGGCATTATGCCATAGCCCGAATAATTATCCAATTCAGTTGTTCAAACTAATTATCCAATTATTTTCAAAATTATTTTAAGGCCGACACTTAATTCAACTAGTCCAATTATTAACTTTGGAACACCTTTTTCCCTTAATGAAAAAAATACCCCTCAACCTATAACTACCATATTTTCCTTCACTTTTATTATCAAGTTTACTTATATAGGATATTTGTCATGAAAATGCTAGCATAAAAAAGCTAATGATACTTTACATACGATAATTTCTTTGGTACTACAAAAGACCATATTATCCCTAACCATTCACCATACATAGTACATGTATACACTCCTAGCATGCATTTATGATATCTCATAAATTCATGTAATTTCCATGAATAACTGTCAAATACGAATCACACTATATAAAATTTACATTTTTACCCTAGACATACTCATCTCATTTTACTAGCATAAATCTATATTCGTTATCATTAGCATGCACTCTTCAAATTTTAGAATATTACTTAGGCATATAAAAATTTGCATGATAACATATATTAATTTACACATCATAGTATTCATGTAGAAAAGAACTGCAACATGCTCCCATTTCCCACAAAATACAATAATTTGATATCTTCAACCTAACATGATTTTTACCCTAGAAAACTAACCTACCATTCTCACATAAAATTCTACCATCTACAGATTAGTTGGATTTACCTTGAGCTAAGAAAATATTAATACAAAATACAAAGCTTCTTCCACAAATACTTTAGGTAGGGTTGAGATTACCTAGAAATGAATAAGACCATTGGCAACTACGAGCATTAATATTTATGCTAATTAAAATAATCAAAGATAAACTATATGCGCTAATACTTAAAAAATGATTAGGGAAAATAAACAAGGCGGTTGGTGCATGAATTTAAGCACCAAACCCACCAAAAGATAGGATAATTACGTTGGGGAAAATAATGGCTTCTTGGGGAGGTGAAACATAAGGAAAATGCTGGGTTATTTTTAAGCTAAATTTCAGTGAAGGGAAGGGGAAGTTTGGGGCTGCAAACCAAAATTTAGTTGCTGGAATTAAGGGAAGGAAAGAGAGGACTGCAAGGGAAAAATTAGAGGGTTTAAAATTCATGGGTTAGTGGCTAAGGGGCTACAAGTGGGCTCTTTTGGGGGTAAGGGTGTCGAACAGGCTGGATGGGAAAGGGGGCCTATAAAGGCATGTTGAGGCATGGGGAAGGGAAGAAAATGGAGGGGTAGATGGATAGAAAGGTTGGGTAGGTGTGAAGGTTGAGAGGAGAGAAAGATAGGGGCTACAAGCTGGTGGATGGATGGGGTTACGTGCAACTATGGCTGCAAGTTGCTGGATGATGTGATGGAGGATGGCTCGGTTGAGGGCTACAGTTTCACAAGGTGGAGTAGCATAGGAAAGGAGAAAAAATAGGTGGATAGATGATTAGAAGAAAGATTAGGGGTGCAGGTTAGGGGAAAGGAAAGGTGAGGGCTACAACTTGGGAGTAGGGGCTGGGTTTTGAGGGTTTGGGCTGCAGGTTGTCGAGTGGTGTGAGGGAGGGTGGCTGGGTTGGTGGCTGCAACGTGCAGGGGCTGGGGTGTGGTGTGAGAGGGTGGTAAAGTAGAGAGATTATGGGATTTGTTAGTGGTATAGGGAAAGTTGCAAAAGGAGAGTGGTTGTTGGACAAGAAGGGACACATGCATGGAGAGGAGAAAGGAGGTGATGGGTTGCATGGGGAAGGGTCCTTTGCTCGATAAGTTGAGGATTTTTGGCTGGGGTTTAAGTGGGGAAAATGATGGTGGTTTGGTTAGGAATTGATTAGCAAAAGCCTCCAAAAGTGTTAAGATTTCAAGTGTGTGGTTATAAGGAAAAGAATCCCACCTAAGTAAGGTTTTATTTTCACAAAAAGAAAACATGTCACTAGTATTATTATGATCAATATTTTTATCATTGTGTTATCACTTCCCCTATTTTATTTTTTTGTAATTATTGCTAACATTATTATTATTCTTAAAATCCTTGTTATTGGTATTATTATTATTAAAAGTGTTATTCATAATAAGATTACTGGTATTACCATCCCTTCTATTTTAATTACTCTTTTCTTATTATCGGTATTATTATCGGCATCAATTTATTTACCTTCCTCTACTCATTCTTACATTTAATCCAGGTTATTTTCATAACTTAACATTTATGAACTTACTCGAGACAACAAGGCGATCATTTAAAAAAAATCTTATGGTTTACTTTGCCTACTAATCAAACTTGAAGTCTTGCATGTCTAAATTAAGGATTAATTAATACGGGGTATTACATTTCTAAACCTTAGTAGGGGTGTTTCAATGGAAATGGCTAATGGTAGAAGGTGTGGAACGAGTAAAGTTGTTATTTTAATGAAGGGAGGTGCAACAAGAAGCACCAAATCTAGGTAGTAGTGGTTTTTTTGCCAACGGTTAGAATGAGGAAGGGAAGGAAAGGAAAGAAAGCTTTGTTTGATTGTATTATTTTTAGCAAAAATTGAGAAGAGGGAAGGGAGTATTTCAAAGCATTTATTATGCTATATATTAAACACATTTAGGCATGAAGAGTGGGAAGGAGATAAGTGAGGTCATTAAGATTAGAGTTTCAAGGCAAACCTATGAGCGTTTAGTATGGGTGATTATGAAGGTAGGGAGCCATATGTGATGATGGAGGTAAGGTTTAGGTGATGTAACGGTAGAGGGCATCATCTGCGGGAGATTATTTCATGCAAGTGAAGGGAGAAGTACCAAAGAAATAAAATAAAGTTGATGGCAAGGGAAAGGAAAAGGAGAGGGGCAAAAGGAAGAAGGAGAGAGGAAAATAAGCTGTAATTAAAATTAGGATTATAATAAAATAATTTAGATTAGATTTTTTAGGATAAATCAATTATAAACCCTCAAGGGTTAGGTTTAGGTTAAAAATATATTAATAATTGATAATAAGGATTAGGGTTAAGTTAATATTTAATATTAGGGAGTTAGGGTAAGATAAAAATTTTAATATTCAGATACTAGAATTAGGTTAAGATATTAATCACTTGAAGTTAGGATTACCTAAAATTTGGGGCATTACAACTCGTGAAACTCCTTACGTATAATACTCTTGGCCACTATTCTTATATGGTGGAAAGAATTGGTAAAACGTGATTCTTACTCATGTGTTCTTTCACTTTAAATATTAATGTCTTATTATACTATTAGTTATCTCAATATCATCTTGAAATATTATCATAAATAAGCAAGGCACAAATAACATAACCAAAAGTGGTTTGGGTCATTCCTTATGGGGAATGGCTACAACGGCCCTATAAAACCCTAATTATACGAGATAAGCATAAATTGTTTCACAAGATTTATATTAATAAAAACATTAGTGGACGTTCCTTATATATAATCATTAACAACATATACTAAATTTAAGGCATAACTCTAACATATTATACATGCGATAATAAGACTACCTTTAGGATTATTATTTCCAATGTAAACTATTGTCTCATTTTATTAGACTTTTATTACTCATAATTATTCCGAGTATTTCAAATAACATAATTAACATATTTTAAATCCCACTTCACTTTATAAATATGAAGACTCCATGTTAAACCCATACTGATCCAAATACCCCTATCTTACTTTAAATGTCTCAAAGTCACATTTTTAGATAATTTATGCCCTACTCAACATACATTTTATCATATTACACATCAACTTAATTATGAAATCCTCAACAAGTAAATGTCATATTTATTTCCCATAAAATCATGAAATGTCCCAAATATACTTAAGATAGCCAAAACATCTAATTTTCACAAAAAAAAAAACTATGAGTCCCAACATGATTACACTACAAGAAAAGCTATTTTTGGCAACGGGTTTTAGCCACAACTTAAAATTTTTGTTGCGAAAAAATAATTTTTTGCAACAATATATAACTTTCGTGGCAAAAGCTTGTTGCCGTAAATGCCCAATTTTTTTGCAACAATAACATGTCATTGCTATAAAAAATACTTTTACTGCCACAATAATTTTTTGTTGCTAAAAAATATATAACTTTTGCAACGATAATTTTGTTGCGAAAAAATAATTTTTTTGCAACAATATATAACTTTAGTGGCAAAAGCTCGTTGCCGTAAATGCGCCATTTATTTGCAACAATAATATGTCATTGCTATAAAAAATACTTTTACTGCCACAATAATAATTCGTTGCAAAAAAATAGATAACTTTTGCAACGATAATTTTGTTGCAAAAAATTGTATTTTGTAACAACCTATCATGTCGTGACTAAAATTATTACGAGGGTCGAGGGTCTTTCATATAGCTTATTTATCGTCACGAGATATTTTTGTTGGTAAAAAAAAATAGTTTATTACTATTATAGCTTTATTTAAGAAAAATAATATTAGCCAAAAAAATAAATTTATAAGAATCATATAAAATATTACACTATTTTTTATCCAATTAAAATGAATTAAGAAATGAATAAAATGATTTGAAAATATTATAATAAAATTAACTTTGTTATGTAGCAACGAATTTTACTAATTGTTAGGAAAAAATACTTTTAGAAATGTCAATATAACTTTAGCAACGGATGAATTAAATTGTGGCGGAAAATAATTTGATAATTTTCAAACTTTACTAACTTTCACAACGGAACCGATAAACTGTGGCTAAAAATAATTTTCTAAATTTCAAATTAACTTTTGCAACGGATAAAATCGTTACGAAATATTGAGGGCAAAAATAATTTCACAGACTGCAAAGTAATTTTAGCAACGAATTTATGAATTGTGGCAGAAGGATTAAGGTTATCAATTTTAATATATGTTTAGCAACGGATTTATTATACTGTGGTCGAAAATAGTTTTATAAAGTTAAAACTGTGCAAATTTTGGCAACGATCATGATTAGTTGTGACGAAAAAAAATTACCTACAATTTTCGTTATTTTTTGCAACGGTCAAAACCGTTACCATACATGTTTATTATGCTAAAACACATTAAGCGGGACTTTTCGGCGGTAAGAAACGACAACAAATTTTTCTTAATTGCCCGTCCAAAGTCTGCTACCTGTTTGAAATACTCCCATGGCTGTTTCCCATACGTTGCGTGGCCGACCATAAACTCTACAGCCAAGCAACGCACACAACCTTGCTTCCTTCCGACATTGCAACGGACGACGACTGGTGGTGTCCGGCCGGTGGTGATTCCGACGACGGGCGCTGGGCTTCGAATAACATTGACTACTGCAGACTCTGTTAGGTAAGATGGCGGAAAAGGGTTTTTTTTTTGCTACAAAACTGAAGACAATAACCGTAATTAAGCCTCATTGAAAGCATAATTCATTGTTTGATACGTTTGTTTGATTTATTTGTCCAATTTCGAATTTAGGTTTAGATTGAATATGCATAAGGACCTGCGGGTTTAGATATACTTCAATGAATAGAAATCCTATATTGTTGGGAAATTGTGGTTTAATAATTGTTTTGTGAATCAGATATAGTTCGTACAAAGAATTTTAATGATGTTTAAGATGGGTAGCTACCATATTAGATTGTAGGAGTTACAGTGGTTTAATAAATGTGGTTGTCTTTTTCTTTCTCTGTTGTGTTTTGGCCTCTAAATCTTCAATTCTTTAATCAGCCTATTCTACTACATTATCATCATGCACATTATAAGGAAAAATCTAGAATTGGGGCTGTATTATCAAAGTCAGTAAATTTGTTTGATCTAGCATATTATGTGTATGGTGGGGATGTATTTAGTATTTGAGAGGATATTTTTCTCTTCTTGGGTTCTTATGTGTGAGGATAGAACCTACTTGTATTTAGTATTTGAGGGGATATTTTTCTCTTTATACTCAAGGGCTTGTATGACATAATGACTTAATGTTGTCTACAATGTGGACTTCCATTCAATTCTAAGCTCCAATTGTTTCCAACTTTGATAGATCATTCCTACTTGGTTAAGCTGCTTGGCAATAAAAGGAGACTTGATTGAAGCTAAAGTAGTCCACCAACAGCTTTGTTGCATGGTTGAAAGGTAAGAACCTGCTGCTAGTTAGTACATTTTTAGCAACTGGTATATACTTGCCTGCTTGTGTGTAAGAAGAGAAAAATGTTCTGAATGCTATACATTGAGAATATGCAGGTCTGAGAGAGAAATATTGGGTCTGAACAATCAGTAACTACCTAAAATTATCCTTGTGGTTGTGAGGTCAGTTTATTATTTTCAGTTATTGTACTCTTGGTGATTGAATTTATAATTTCTTTTTGTGGAACTTGCTGTGGAGTACAGTAGTATACTATTTTCATACAATAATATTGGCATTATAATACTGATGATGTTTTTAATTTTCAGCATTCTTATAGGCGTCTCTTATCAAAGAAGGCGAAGTAGATATATCTATTTTGACAATTACAGGTATTTTTTTCTTTTAGTCCTTCTTCTTTTTCACTCATATGATTACTCTATAGTTTTCCATTTGGTTTTGTATAGTTTAAATGAAGAAAGTATATATGGAAATTTTTTAAGTTATGATAATTTTTCTATTAATTGCTATTCTTTATATCATCCAAAATTGTTTAACTTTTTATGGAAATAAAAATTAGGTAATGCAAATGGATAAAGAATGGATGAAATTGAATCGAGCGTCGCCTCAATATTTGGAAGGGATTGATCGTTTTCTAGATTTTGCTTTTAGCATGTCACATTCAGATGAACAGTTAGAATCTAAAAGAATGATTAGTTGTCCATGTAATAAGTGTGCTAACGTACATTTCAAAAATAGAACTGAAGTTCGCTTTCATTTGTTGAAGAATGGAATTCTATAAAGCTATGTAGTGTGGGATAACCATGGTGAGGTGTTTAATGTCTCTTCATCTGACCATGAGACTTCTATTGATCATGATGACATGCTAGAGATGTTAGAAGTTGGTTGTGGTGTGACTGGGATGGATTTTTTAGAGAATGATGGTAGAAATGAACATAACTTCACCTCGGAAGAACCTACTGGCGAAGCAGCTCGATTATATCGCCTCTTGAAGGAGTATAAAGAGCATTTGACTTTGGATGGCTCTAGAGTTTCAAATTTAGGGTATCTTATGAAGTTGCTACATCTTAAATGTATGAACCATTGGAGTGATACCTCCTTTACTGAAATGTTGAAGCTTCAAAATGGGACATTAGGCTGTAATCTTCCGAATTCCTATGACGAGTGTCGTAGGATCATCCATGATTTAGGCCTAGATTGTATAAAAATTCATGCATGTCCAAATGATTACATCATCTATTGGCGTGAACATGTTGATGCACAAGAATGTCCGCAATGCCATACCTCAAGGTGGAAGATAGATGGCAAAAGGGTTCCCCATAAAATTTTACGATATTTTCCTATATAGCGTAGATTGCAAAGGTTATTTATGGCAGCTATGACAGCAAAGGATATGCGTTGGCATAAAGAAGATAGGGTTGATGATGGGATAATGCGACATCTAGCGAACTCTCAAGCATGGAAGTCTTTTGATGAGGAGTTTCCATCATTTGCAAAAGATCCTCGTAGTGTGAGACTTGGGTTAGCTACAGATGGTTTCCAACCATTTAATATTTTTAGGGGATCATCTCATAGCATTTGGCTGGTCATTTTGGTTCCTTATAATTTACCACCATGGATGTGTATGAAATCTCCTTATCTTATGTTATCTTTGTTGATTGATGGTCCTAATTCACCGGGAATGGATCTTGATGTCTATTTGTAACCCTTGGTAGAAGAGTTGAAAGAATTATGGGAAGTTGGTGCTGACACATATGATGCCCATGCTAAACAAAACTTTTTTATGCGTGCATCAGTGCTATGGACTATTAGTGATTTTCCAGCTTATGCAGACCTGTCTGGTTGGAGTACTAGTGGAGTTTATGCTTGTCCATGTTGTCATATGGAAGCTGGATCACGTTCAATAACAGATAAGATATGTTACATGAGGCATAGACGTTGGTTGCCAATGGATCATAGATGGAGACAATTACCTAATGCCTTTGACAAAACAAAGGAAAAGGGTACAGTTCCTATCCCATTATCTGGTGATGATGTTTTGAGGCAGTGTAGATAGTTTATCCAAGTACCATTTGGAAAGACAGGTACAAAGAGGAAGTGGGATGATACAAATAGCTTATATGGTTGGAGGAAGAAGAGCATATTTTTGAGTTACCTTATTGGCACAAGCTAAAATTACGTCATAACTTAGATGTGACGCACATTGAAAAAAATATTTCTGAGAATATTATAGGGACATTGATGGATATCAAAGATAAGACTAAGGATAACTTGAAGGCTCGATTAGATTTAGTGTCCATCGATATAAGGGAAGATCTTCATCCAATTATTGAAGAGGATAGAGTAAGAGTGCCTATAGCATGCTATACATCGAGGGGTGATGAAAAAACAGCATTTTGCGAGATGTTTCAAAAGTTGAAGACTCTTGATGGCTATTGTTCAAATCTCTCCCATTGTGTGAAAGATAATGACCGGAAGATCTCCTGTATGAAGAGTCATGATCACCACATATTTATTGAGCAACTTCTTCCTATTGCTATTCGTGGGCTCCTTCCCAAACATGTTTACAAACCATTAATTGAATTGAGTTCCTTCTTCAGGAAATTGTGCTCAAAGAACTTGAGCATGAAGGATTTGGATGCTCTTGAAAGTCAAATCCCTTACACATTGTGTAAATTAGAAATGGTCTTTCCACCATCCTTCTTCACTTGTATGGTGCACTTAGTTATTCATTTGGTAGAAGAGGCGAAGATTGCTGGGCCAGTGAGATATCGTTGGATGTATCCAATAGAGAGGTACTTTTTAAATTACAAGGTTTACATTCATTTACTTTTATATTTAAATAACCTAGTTCTGCATTTAACTTTGTATCAAAATTTATGTTATTAGGTATATGCGTACCTTGAAATCCAATGTTCGAAACAAGGCACGCCCCGAAGGATCAATTGCAATGGGTTATTTAGCAAATGAATGCCTTACATTTTGTTCTAGGTATATAGATGACATGACTACTATGTTTAATCGTAGAAGTCGAAATGATGAAGTTGGGAATGATGACAAAATAAATCAAATAGACATTTTTAAACGTATTGGGCGTCCATTGGGAAAGCCTATCCTTCAAGAACTTGGGTTCAAGGAGTTTGATCAAGCTCACTTATATGTCCTCCATAAATGTGACGAGCTTCAAGAATTTGTAAAGTAAGTCAATTGTTATTCTAAAATTCATAAGTGTATTTATCATATATGTAGATTAAGGTTATATATGTAAATTCATATAACTTTCAATTTTATATTCCATGCTAGGATGCACAAAGAAGAACTAGTGATTGAAAATCCAAATCCTAGGAATGTAGAGAGGAGACATAAGACTCAATTTGCAGATTGGGTTTATAATCGTGTATGTCATCTCTCCTTAATTTCTATGATGTGATAAAATCTTACCTATGATGTGTAAATGTATTCATATTTCCTTCATTGATTAATAGGTGGAGAAACTATATAATGAAGGATCAGTTGATGAAAGTTTGTATCACTTGGTGTGTCGTCCGTTATGCACCGCAAGACGCTATAGTGGGCTTATCGCTAATGGGTTTAGATTTCATACACTTGATCGAGAAGTAGAGAAGAAATGCCAAAATAGCGGTGTTATGGTGCAAGGAGATGGTCATTCAAATGACTTATATTATGGTGTAATAAGAGATGTTTATGAGTTGCAATATCCCGGTGAAAATCATGTTGTTGTTTTAAAGTGTAATTGGTATGACATGTAACATGAAGGTAGAGGATATAAAGTAGATGAATATGGAATAACTAGCATACATAGAGGCTTTTCATTAAAAACAGATGAGCGTTTTGTATTAGAATCACAAGTGGAGCAGGTCTTTTATGTTCAAGATCCAAGACATGATGATTGGAATGTTGTGATTAAGATAGAGCCTCGAGACTTGTATAGCATGCCGAAAGGGGAAGAAGAGCGAGTACTAGATCAAAGTGATGATGAAGTTGTGCAAGAAGGAGAGATTCAGGGTTCTAATTATGTTTTGCAATCCATAAGACATATGGAAAATGTTTCTTTAGCAACTAATCATTTCAAAGTAGAACGAGGGGAAAAATTCGTCAAATGGGTAACAAGTAAAATGAAGAGCATAAGTCAACGAAGGGAAGGATGTCAGGGGAAGCGAAAGAAGAGAAAGAAGAAAAACTCAGATTTGGGTGATTTTATTGTTGCTAATGATGTTGAGGACTAAGATGTGCCTATTTTGTACCTTTTTTCTAAGTATTAATTTGAGTGTAGACATTGAATATATAAAATATTTTATTCCTTTTTTAGTTATTGTATGAAATTTTAATTACTTTTTTCATAGATTCATGATTCTATGATATTAGAAATGTTTATTTATTTCAAATTTTATGTAGTGTTCTTTGTAATGTGAAATCTAATTACTTTGTTTTACCTTGCACATATGTCTGGGCAAGATCTACCAAAGAATATGGGTAAGAACATTTTAAACGGAGGTGTTGGTGGTCATAGAGGGCAAGGTATTATTCTTTTACTTAGTTTGGATGTTATTATAATGTATTCTAATTAATTAAGAATATTTTTTATTTCTACCATGATAAAACACATCTCACATACAAACACCCGCCATCACAAGGAGTGTCTCTAAACTAGCACATCAACATAATTGCAAACACTTGCCGCCACCAGGTAATTAACAATATTTTCATAATCTGGTTCTTTCTCCATTTGTAGTAGAGTTTTAAACTTAGCTTTGCCCTAGCTAGAAGAGTTTTATTCTTGGTGACAGTATACCATACATAGGTTTATGTTTAGATGAATTTCACCTCACCTCTACTAGCTAGTGAGCTAGGAAGCAGGTCATTTCAGCCACATTATACATTATGAAATAACCTAATAAATGAATGTATGTCCTCTGAAAGTAGTATAGGTTGACTTTGTCAAATTTGAGTTTTATTCTTAGGGAATGGAATTGTTGGTTATTGTCAAATTTGGGAAGTTGGAAAGAATATCTTTGGTAATTTATTTTCTTCCTATGGAATTTTCCAAGAACAAGACAGGGCTCAAGTGTTCTTTCTGTTTTTTCTACAAACATATGTAGTGTTCTGTGTGGATGTTGCTCTTCATCATCAGTTACCCCTGTCTCAGTCACTTCTACTGGTGTATCATCACTAACACTGTCAATTACAGTTCTGATCTAGTAGTGCTAACACTGCTACTGTCTCAGTCCCACATTTCTGATTCTTTCACAATCACATCTCTGCTGAATTTAATCTTATTAGATTGTAGGTTATACAGTTTATAGGCTCCAGTAGGGTGATATCCTACATGTCTGAATTTTCAGATGTGAAATGAGATTATTTTTAATTTTAAAAATGAGTAGACCTTAAGTACACTAAGGAATCCAGTATATAAAGAACACTATCAAGTGACATAAGTTTAGAAAAGTTTTTGAGCACTTTCAAAGGTAAGTTCTTAATGTTATTTATGGTTTTCTGGATATAGTTTAGGGTTAAAATATAGGAAAAATTCTATTCTTAATATCTTAGATAACATTTATATGTTTTTCAGTATTGTGTTTGATAAATTGGTAATTACGTATGACTTGCTACAATTTAAGTCATGAATGGCGAATTTAAGGATGACAATTGGGTATCAAAATCATGTTTAATCATCCTTGAGTTAGGATATGAAGCTAAAAGTTGAATATCTCGAAAAAATACCCAAAATAGCCTCCTAGATAACCTAAATCCGAGGTTCCATGAAAAAGTTATGACCCTCCAAAGTTTACAGTAATAATATCTTCTCTTTTGTTTATTACTTACTAATATGATGAATGGTGTTAATGTTAGTGAATGTGTATATAATTTGTTTCAAAAAATACAGGTATATGGTGCAGAATTACACTAATTAAGGACTATGCCCAACCTGGGGTTATTAGAAAGCCACAATTACCTGAAACTTGAAACCTAATCAACCCAACTTAACCATAAACCAAATAACTATTGTGGCTAATGCCTCTTGAAAGCTGGACAGAACCATAATAATACAAATTGATCCTGATAAACCCAGTGACCTGTACACTTGAACTAAATTTCAGACTGGACTTTGAGCAGAAATTTTCCTTGCCAAACTTATAAAAATTGTAATTGACGATATGGTGCCTTAACATCTAGCCTCGGGCCTTATAGTTGATATATTACCTCCTTAAAACTTGAACTACATCATTATTGCTTGTCATAACTTTGTTGCATTATTTTTAAGCAATGGAATGACCAGATGTACAGGAGATTGAACCAGCCAAACTGGATCGGATCGGATCACTATCCAGACCATTCCTTTTTAATAGCCTCCAACCATACTTATCACATTATAACTGATGGTCAACACTTGAAGGTTTACTTTAACCGAGTCAACCACAGGTTGATCCGGTGAGGGTACAAGCATAAAGATCAACCTTACTGTAAATTAAGTAATAAAGACGTAGCAAAATATTAAAACAGGGTAACCATAGCTGGCTTACATTGCTGCCATTTTTAGAAAAATGTTTGGGCTTTCAGCAAAGTTAAATGAAGGAATATAATCATATAATCCTCAATTGGAGATTGAGCATCATTAAAATAAGGCTAAAGTTGTTAACCTGTAGGTCACAACTAATTTCTTGTGCTGTTCGATGATCCTTCACATTTTTCCCAAGAGAGAGATCTCTAAAAGTCGTATACCCGATCAAGAATACCCCTCCCTAGATTCTCCATTTTTTTATCAAGTTTGATCTTCTTTCCCTGATGAAGCCAGTTATTAAGCTTGGTAAATTAGAAAAGAAATAGAGAATCAAATGCATAACAAAGCAAACTAGAACTTGACATTGTTGGAAGAATAAAAACTTGAAACTTCAGGCAAGGGCTGGAACCTTGAAACATCTTCCTGCATAAAAATGCGGAAAGGCTTGTACTCAGATGGTTGCCACTTAACAAACTCCTGGTGCCAATTGTGCAGCACATTTACAGGAGCAACAATAAGTGCAGATTTTAGTCCTAGATCCACACTTTTCATAGCAGTGTACAAGAAAGTTATGACCTACAGACAGTAAAGATATCAACAAAACTGCAGGGTGTAGAGATAAGCCAATTGAAGAAAAGGCAATCAAAATTATTGTAACCTATACTTATATTACCACAAAAGTATCAGAATAAGAAGTTTAAGATGTGTTTGGGCTGTAATAAGCTCACAATTATTGATTTTACAAAATATAGCTGCAGAGTTTTCCCCAGACCCATTATATGAGCTAAAATGCAACCAAGACCTTTATCTCCTGCCTTCACCTTACTAACAGATTCAATGACATTTTCCCACATGAAGCATATCCCAACAACCTGCAATAACAAATATGTAGATTTTTTCAACTAACAATTCTAGGATATATTAAACAAAAGAATAGGCCAATAAAACAAAAGGTGGGGACGGAAATTTAAGGGAATGTATCTCTTCCATCTTCCAACTAATAGAACTTTGTCAACTTTCACAAGCAACACAATGTTAAAGCATTTGAAAAAATGGATCATACAAACAGCAATACCAAAAACCCTCATTTGACAAAGGAGTGTGTGTCAGCAATGAATATTTTCTCATTTTATTTTCCTGAGTTCATAGTATCAATTAAGCGCATCTGATGCATTAAGCTGTTAACAGCCATTAAATTATGTATAGTACCTTCAAATTCATCAAACATCATTTCAAAAAAATTAAATGTAAAGGCCTTCCACACCCCATCAATACCCTTCTATATCTCTTTCTTGTACCAACTTATCTTGAAACCCAGAAGTTCTAAGTCTATTTTAGTATAAATAATTCTCATTGTTCCCCAGAGCTCTTGAGTATATTCACTATGTCCTCTGAAGTCGAAACATAAGGACAAGCTCACCTGGTTGAAGATCATTTTTACCAGGATATTTTACAAAAGCAGACCTTGAAACTTTCAGTTGTGAATCATTATCCCTTTACTGAAGGATGTGAGCAACGAGTCACTTCATTGCCCAGGAATATGGGCTCACAATAGCAGGAAATAATTTTATTTACAAATTAGACTTGGCAGGTAATTTGTATTAAACAAGGCACATACAGCAAACATAGGCAAAAAAAAAGGCACAATATTGTGACATATCACATGAGGTCAATTAAGACATCAGCACACAGCCTAATATGGGGGCCGAAAGGCATTAACATATTAATTAAATAATAGTATTAGATATTAGCTAAATATTAGAATTAGTTGGAATCTTTAAGTACTTGGTAACTTTATTAAGTTAGTTTCTTATTTAGCTAGATATTAAAAGACATTAACTGATTGTGTTATAGAATATTACTTGCATAAGATTAGGAAGTTTATTATTTTAAAAAGGACTGATCCCGTTGGCTTGTGCTCAGTATAAATAAGGCATTATGACTCAGTTAATAATCAGCCATTGGAGGATTGACAAATTGTTCATTCCCAGCCTTCTCTATTTTGAATAGGAGATAGGTAGAAAAACCTTTATATTGTATAGGGAGGAACCAGATATATTTTTCTTTGAAATCTCAATGCTCAGCACTCTCTTCCTCCTATTTTTCTGATCTATTTTATTGTTTTAGCTTTGAGTGCATTTGTGTTGTAATTCCCATCATCAGTTTAATTGCTTAATATGACCACCAAAGCAAATTATGACCTTGTAAATTTTGGCTGATATAACAAATAGAACATACAACATAATAATTGAAGTTGTCAATGCAATTAATTTCTTCACAATCCTTGTTACAAATTTAAAATTTACAGCCCAAATTCAAGTTTTCAAACACTTTTGAATTGTAACTTGTGAAACCGCAAAATATAATTGGTCATGACTGAAACAACTTTGTTTAAGAGAAATTATATTGAGCAAACTTAAAAGGCAGCCTAGAATTAGATGGCCTTGGTTATATTTTCACTTATTCTTATGCTAA
The DNA here is from genome assembly GCA_030549775.1 of Tamarix chinensis. NCBI lineage: Eukaryota > Viridiplantae > Streptophyta > Magnoliopsida > Caryophyllales > Tamaricaceae > Tamarix > Tamarix chinensis. Next base: position 70,361,094 of record CM060175.1, read on the forward strand.
AATTAAAGTTCCACTGCAGTCCCATAAACAAAACATAATGATAGAATCTAGACTCAGCTTCTCCAAGAACGGAAGTAATAAGAGTTATGGGTTGTTATTGGTTCAGTAAAATATGAAGAAAGTTCACAGCAAAATATAAACTACCCTGTTCTCTAATTCTTATCTGGAATTTTCTAGTTCATAAAGTGGGGCACTAGCAGACCAAAGACTATCTGATTTATACAACCATGCTTATATTTGTATTTGGATATGGAAGAGGTAATTTTAGATGGGTCTTGTTTATGCTTGGTCCTACTTATTATATGGTTCACTTCTACCCATTTGATTATTTTTTAACTCTACTACCTATGGTGAATTTAAATGTACCTTTTTTTTATCAATGACTTTGTTCATAATGAAGGTAAGTGCATAGGAGCTGGAAAAAATGGCAGTGCGAGAAGTAAGCAGAAGTTAAACTTTGTTTCCAATAGATCCCAACAGAGTAGACCTCAACGCAATGAAGTGAAAGAAGTTAATTGTCTTGAAGGTGAACTTAATATGGATGTTGTGGACGCTGTTGGTTCTAATAATCATAGTCCTGGTCAAGAAGAAAATCAAAATATTGATTTAACTATTATGCCTTCGAATGAGCCAGGTAAATTCTCAATACAGACTTAAAATCACAAATGTTTGTGTTTATCTGAGAATATTTGAAATTTAAACATCAATCTTGTTATGGCCTATCAATTTGCTTGTAACTCTATTTTCTTGGTTCTATGATATGTTTATATGACTAATAAGGTGGAAGCAAAAGGAATGCAACACAGAAGTTTGTTGATAGAGTTGAGATGACGTTGACTGTGCATGAGGTTGCTGATCCAATTCCAAGAGAAACAAATGAATCTAACAATACTCTACCTCGAATTAGAACTCAATATATGCATGAAAATATATCTACAAGAAATGTGACCCCGGAAAATGATGGCAATAGTAGTCAAGGTACAGTAATTTTTATTAACCATGTTTGTATATATATTTTTTATTCTTTTAAAATCCTATGATGTATAGATTTGCTAAGCCTTGATTTTATTATCTTATTTTTATTTTTGTAATAGCATCAACTTCTAATGCTAAAAGGAAAAGGGGGCAGAGAGGCAAATATAAATCTTATGTGATCGAGAAGAAGACATTAGGTGGTACTGCAAAGCTTGTCGTTGATATACCTGACTATGTTCTCCAAGCCGTTGGAGAAAATGCCAGAAAGTTAGTAAATTTTTGTGGCCATATTGTGCGGACCAAAGTCCTCATGGATGCATCACCTTGGATTCAGGTAGCAACTAAACACAGTGATGCAATGTGGTTGCTTGTCAAGATATATATATATATATATATATATATATATATATATGCATTATTTTCCTTTTATAAATCCTAATCTATGATCCTTAACCAACTAATTATTTTGTTGTGACATTATAGAACAAGTTCAGCATAATGGATAATAATCAACTACCCAGATTAAAAGCGTTTGTGTTGTTTGCAATGCAACGCTTATATCGGTATTGGAAAGCTTGCTTGCATTCTTACTACAAAGAATGTGGAGATACACATGAGGAACGTTTGGAAAATCCACCTACTGATTTCGATCTAGAAAATTGGATAAAATGTTATGAAACTTTTAATTCTTTCCTTTATTGATAAGTTTTCTGCCTTACATGTTTGTGTATTAGGTATGAATTATTTATCTTCATTTCTTTTATTCTTAAATTGTAGAAAATGAGTGAACAAAACAGCAAGAATCGAAAGTCAGATAAATGGTGCCAACACACCACAGGAAACTTATCTTTTCCAAAAGTGGAAGCTATCATGGTAAGAATATCAAATAGTTATATTCGGTATATTTATTCATCTTTATGGATAAAATGACTAAGTAATGTGTCCTCACAGACAAAGAAGAATGGTGATGTCAAGCCGAGTGCTGATGTGATTTGGCTTGCTGAACACACGCGAATAAATGATCAAGGAGTATTAGAGTGGGTTACTGATGGACGCTCTAAGAAAATTCATGTAAATTATTCTTATATTTGTATCAGTATATATATTAGTATATGTTAGTTCGTACAAAGAATTGATTATAACAACTATGAATCTATACATATGTAAAATGTTGTTGTGTTTATTGTAGGGAGACCTTCACCATCTTGTGACTAACAAGGATAAAGGAGCCCCTCAAACACGGGAAGATATGTTACTTCATGTTTTGGGCCCAAAGTCTGGATACACAAGGGGGAAAGGTAGTGGCTATGGCGGCTCGCTCAAATCAAGGATTCAAGAAGAACAACAACAGAAAATCATACAACAACAAAGTAAGGTAGATGAGCAACAAAATAAGATATGTAGTCTACAAAGTCAAATAGATGAGCTTAAAGAGAAACAAGATCAATCTATGGCCGCTTTTGAGAAGAGGATTTTAGAAATGAGTCAAATGATGGCTACCAATATTATCAGGTAAATTATAATTTCTAGAGTAATCCGACTTTGTATTTATTTCATGATATGAGCTACTTTGCATTATCGTATTACTTATATCAATGCAACACATATACCGGTATACTTTCGAAAAACCCTTTTGACTTATCCACATATAGTTGGCATATGTAATCGCCAAAATCAATCGGAAAAAATGATTATCAAACATGACTATCTATCTATATTTTTGTCTCTTGTAGTGATATACACACACACACACACACACACACACATATACATACGTATATATATTTGTATCTATATGTGTATATATATACGTATACATATATAGACGTGCATAGATATACGTCTACATATATAGATGTACACATATTTACGTCTACATATATAGACGTACACATATTTACGTCTATATATATGTATGTATGTACGCACAAGACATGTATTAATCTTGTTATTTATTCAGGTCCAGGAATACACTTGAGGATGATGGTGATGCGTTTCATGGTGGTGTTGACGATGATTATTGATATATTTGTGGATAGATGAATTTTGTTATTAGTTGATGCGTAGATCTGATCAAGATTGCATTCTTAGATTCCGACGTATTTTTTGTTGTCCTTTTTACCAAAAAACACTTTACAAGAGTGTTTTGCCGAAAACTCTTGGTGTTATTATGGTGATGTCATATTGGATGTTTAGTTTCTATTTTTGAAAATTGTATCAAATAATTATACAATTAATGTATGATGCATTTCATATTAATGATGAAATGAATTTACTATATATTGACAATTATATTTGATTAATATATGTATGTGAATGTGACATGCTAGAAAGTGATAATTTATTTAATATATAGCATTGCAGGAATTTATTTATTTGGAAACAAAGAAATTGTTGCCAAAAATAATAGTGGATGAAATTATTTCATTAGCAACAGAAATGTTGTTACAAAAATTAAAGTACATTATTGGCAACAGAAATGTTGTTGCAAAAAATATCTTACATTATTGGAAAAAAAAATAACCGCAAAAATATAGCATATTATTCGCAACAGAAATGTTATTGCAAAAAATATATCATACATTATTGGCAACAAAACAACCGTTGCAAAAAATATCTTATATTATTGGCAACAAAACAACCGTTGCAAAAGATATATTACATTATTGGCAAAAAAACAACCGCAAAAATATAGCACATTATTTGCAATAGAAATGTTGTTACAAAAAATATCTTAGATTATTGGCAACAAAACAACCGTTGCAAAAAATAGCATATTATTCGCAACTATAACATATTATTCGCAACAACAATCTCGTTGCAAAAAGTATATCTTATTCGCAACAGGGAAATCGTTGCGAAATATAATTATGCTCCAACATTTGTCAATCATTTAAGAAAACAAAATACTATTTTTAGCCACAAGTTTATCGTTGCGAAAATAACCTTTTTTGGCAACGGAAAAAAGTCGTTGCAAAAACCTTTAGTTACGCTATCATATGCAACGACAATTCGTCGTTACCAAAAATATTATATCGTTGGCAAATACATATTTGGCAACGACATATTCCGTTGCCAAAAATAGCTTTTCTTGTAGTGTTAGTTTTTGACTTCTAACCTAAATCATAATGATAATAATTATCCATATATAATAACCATTATTATAACATAATTTTGATAATGGACCATGACACATGTTAGGATTCAAGAGTAACAATTACCATAAATAACATATGATGCATAGTTCCACAAAATGCTCACTTTTCCATAATACAAAACATCTATATCATCAAATGACATCAATAGAATGAGTTAAGAAGTATACTAATGCTAGTCATAATATTATATAAAAATCCACATATAGCACCAAAACCCAATACTATGACATGTTTCTTTATCTAGCCATCATTAGTCTCTAAGCAAGTATAACCCTAAGTTTACTCCTACAATACCATCAAAATATCAATTAAACACAAAGAATAATATATGTTAAAATTGTAAGAAAAAAATAGGAATAATTAACAAAAAGGAGGTTTGAAAAGAGAAAAATAAAACTAAAATAAGTGACTCAAGTCTATGTGAAGGTGTGACATAAATAGATCCTAGGTGCATGAGGTATATATTCAATTAAGGGGAGTTATATGAGATTCTAACCAAACCATAGCATGGGTTTGTGATATTTTCACACAGGAGGGGTAGAGTAGTTTGAGATTCTCACATTGGAAAAGGTTTGTTGAGTAAGGGTAGGGTAGTTTTGGGGGTGTTGTTGTGTGAAGGAAACCAAATATCAGGCTAAAATGAGGAAGTTGCATGATTTTCTCATGCTACCACTAAGGAGGAATGTGAAGTGCTAATGAAGAGTATGGTTGTGTGGAATTATGTTTGATGAGTTAAATTGGGATTTTCACACCAAAATGACAAAAAGATTTACAAGACAAAGCATAGAAAAATTATGAATAGAGAGGGAGTTAGGAGAGGTTTGGTTGGTAGTGTATTAAATAAAGTTGGAGAGAAAGAAAAGGGGTATTTATGTTCAGGATGTGTCATGTGAATGGTGAGGAATGCAGAGGGTTAAGGAGCATATGAGTATAATGCAAAGGTGGAGAATAGGGGATTTGAGGAAATTTTATGTGACAGATCCTTTGGGTTGAGGGATGTGATTATCGTTAGGATTGAGGTAGAGTAATAAACGGAAGGAATTTGCCAAGGAAGGAGTAAATCATGAGGGAAAGAATTAACGTTAAGTAAAGGAGAAGAAGAAAAGAGAAAAAGGAAAAGAAATAGAAGAGGAAAAGAAAATAAAAAGGAAATTATAAAAATGAAAAGAAGGAAAAAGTTTAGGATTAGGGGTTATGCTAGGTTTAAATTTATGATTAAAGAATTAGGGTGAAATAAAAAAAATGCTAATTATCTAGAATTAGGGTCAGGTTAATTTAAAAGTTTTACATCATTACTCCCTTAAAAATAGAATCATTCCCTAAGTTAATAAGTCAAGGTTGGGGAAGAAGGGAAGAAGGGAAGAAGGATGTCATGAAGGGTGATCTTGGGATTTAACACTATGGAAGTTGACACAACTCTATCGGGTACTACCCCTCTAAAAGAGGAAGAATGCTAAAACCTAATGTTTTCTATACCAAAGATCTTGGTGCATGGCCTTATCTATCTCCTAGTTCAATTCCTTTACTTTATGGTGGCTCTAGATAACCTTCACAAGATGAAATAAGCTCATAAAAGTCTATCGCACCTTGGTATCAAGAATCTACAAGGGTGCCTCTTCATAGGTTAATAAATAATGAAGCTCGATCTCATTGAGTCTGATCACATAGAATGGATATATATTGTACTTCCTCAAATACAAGGCATAGAAGACATTGAAAACTTAGGTTAACTCAAATGGAAGTGCTAAGAAGTATACAACATCACCAACTCTGTCTAGGATCTTATAATGCCCAATGTACCTTAGTGTATGAGACCCTCAACAAAACTATGTTCCCTACCTCAAAACCATCATTATGTCATGTAAAGTTAACATAACTTTTTTGTCAATTGTAATTTTTTGTTACCCTATCCTTAATCAACCAAAGAAGTTGGGTTGTCTCCTCAATCAAAAAGAGTCTTGCTAATGTCACTCTAAACCAAAAGGCTTCCAACATTGCATTTATAAAGTTCAACAAAATTTTACATCCCAATCCTAACATGATAATTGTTGTTATATAAAAATTCCACCAATTTTAGATGATTCTGACAACTACATCGAAAGTAGAGAAAATAGACTCGCAATATATCATCGAGAGTCTGGAGTGTCCTATCCATTTTCCCATCTATATTAGACTAAAAAGTGCCACTCATCCTAAAATTCATACCCATAGCCTCTTGCAGCTTCACAAGAAGTGTGAAATGTCGAATCCCTATCGAAAACTATATCAATAGGTATTCCATACCAACTAATGCATTATCATAAGTACCAAATTATACCCTAATTCTAAATACATCATAAAAGGTAAGAAAAAGTTAAACCCACAAATAATAGTTTAAATCAAGAATTTGGTAATTAATGTTAAAACCCAATTATCTACTAGCATTAACTTCTACCTCTAAACTCCATACTATTAATAAGTAATAAAATGCTTTACTCACTAATGAATGAGGACAGAAGATAATCAATTATGGACTCAAGGTATCAAATAATTATCTAGAAAAGAATAATTCTAATTACTCTAACGTTGACCTATGGAAACTCATAATAAGTCATTTCCTTACTTTTCTTCAATTCTAATAAATCAAATAAGCTCTCACTTTATTGTTTATCCAATTAATAACAAAGGTTAAGAATACTATATTCAATTAATGGTAGCATTATGAATAGAAAGAAATCAACTACAACCATAATTACATAAGCTCAAATCATGTAATTGTATGAATTAATAGACAAGATTATGATTAACATTTTACCATATCTTGATGATAATAAATAAATACATATTAATTCCATGATCCTAGATTTGAATAGAATTTAGACTAATAAGGTGATAAATATAATTAGTCCAAATTCATAATCTATGATAGGAAATTATTTAATTTCATCTATTAATTTAGTTAGATCATGCGTATAATCATAAATTAAAATTATGTTTTATATCCATAACCCCAATCCCACCATTGATTCCCCTATCATCTACTAATTTAGACTATCATCTTCATAATTATAACACCATACAATTTAATAAAATAACTCATAATTACCATCAAGTATTAATAACACAAAAATCATATTTTTGTTATTAAGAGATGAATGGAGAAGAACTTATCGAATTGAATTACTAAATTCCAATTGTAAAACTAATTACATTGAATTACTAAACTATGATCATAAAACTAATTACATTGAATAACAATGTAATAAAAATTGTGAAATATGTCTGATATAGAGAGAAAGAGAGTGTTTATCTCTAAAAATATGTAAAAAAAACAAACTATTTGAATACATAAAAATTGGAGAATATAACAAGGAGAAGTCTACTAGAACGGTTACATAATTTTAAATACACACGATCTATGTTTGAGAAACACAGTGGTATTGTATTTTGTTATGAACCCGTTGCCAAATGATAAAAATGAAGTTTCTTGATCTAGTAAAAAAACATGTCCCCCCATGTTAATAAACAATAGGGTACCATGTTTCTTCCTACTTGGATTTCTCTTCATAAAGTTTTAGAAGAAAATCTCCTTTGATGTTCATTCTCCATTTTTGGTCTTTTCTTCCATTCATTAATGTTCCGTTGATGTGTACCTTGCTTCTTTTCCTCTTTCCTTCTACTTCTCCTTTAAATTTCTTCCTTTTTATCTTTTCCTAAAAAATCTATCCAAATGAGAAAAACTTGAGAAAATATCAAATCTTATAAATGCAATAAGGAATAAATGACACTTTTTCATGGAATAATAACTTATAAATCTCATTCATCAAATACCCCCACACTTAGATTGTTTCTTGTCCCCAAGAAAAAACATTATATCATGCACAGCAGAAACATCAATAAGTACAATTGAAATAAGTTATGATTAACAAGAATTGTAAGCTTCAATGTATTTATTCATCTAACAATGCATTAGGACTCAAAACATTTATTAAATCATAACATACAAACATTAAAAAATATTTTGGATCACTCATCTAATATACCAAATCAACAATTGTATCAAATTCTCAAGTGGTTAGTGAAAGTTAATTAGTACAATTAGCATCTAATAATTCAAAGCTAGATTAAGATTAATGAAAGTTAAATTGGTAGATTCTCACTTTTGGCACATATAAACACTCACTCTCATGTGTATAGGGTGAAATGTGTTTACTCATAAATTTCTCCACATGATTACAATAGCCTATATGTTTTCCATTATCTAAATTCGTTATTTCTTAAGAGAACTAAAGTATATAAGAATCAAGAATTCTTAAAAAAAATTAATAGGGCTTTGGTTCCAAGGTAGGAAATAATTGTGGGATTGTAGCTGGACTCTACCAACTAGAGGAGCAACTTCATTCTTTCAACCTAAATTTTTTCAACTCTTCATCTTTCCTTTACTTCACTTGCCTCTTTAAACAAGACAAACCAAATGTAATCTCAACCCCTTTTATTCAACCAAATTTCAAATAAAAGACATGAACTTTTATTCTCCTCCTCCTCCTCCTCTTCTTCTTCTTCTTTTGGATAACTTAAAAAGTATAAATAAGTAAATTCATATATTTTTAAATATTTAGTGACTCCATTTATTTTTTACACAACACCAAAATCCCCATCCTTAGATCTCACCATATTAGAATAACAAACATTATCCCTCAAAAACTATCACTTCACTATATAGAGAGGAGGAAGCAAAATACGCATGGATAATAGTTGCTAACATATGTTAGATCAATAGAATAAGGTTTAAGGATTAAAGTGGATATATAATGTATAACTATTTTTATAATAATCACATTTTTCACTACATAAAAAATTTGTTTAAAACCATTGTAGATATGAAGGACTACTAAAAACATAGGAAAAATGTGGTGTTACCACTAAATTTAACATAGGATAGGCATTATCCACTCATCCCAAGTTAGATACAAGGATGAAAATCCAAATTGATGAAAATTATAGTAGATTGTGCAAGAAACGATACATAGATATTAAAGAAAATGTTCACAAGAATAGGACCTCGATTGTCCCCAAATATTCAAATATATGAAGGAAATTAAGCAGAAGTATAGAATTTCAATCACATAAAACAAAAGTAGAATGTAGCCCTAAACCCTTATCTGTTAAGGACTACATAGAATTCTTCATATTTCCATGCTTTTAAAACTCATGACCACATGAGGTAAGCCTGCTACTGACCATCCCCAAAAACTTGCACATGGTCCTTTCATCATGGGAATGAGCAGGTGACCAAGTAAATGGGTACATCAGTATTCTTCATACTTAGTAAGCTAATTTACCACCTCAATAGGATTCACAAGCACTCAAAGTCCTAACATAATATGGATATCATACTAGCATTCTTCATGCTTATAATAATTAGGTATACGTGATCTCTTATGGTCATATAATGAATCAAAGACTCATACCATACGCGAATCTTCATGCTTATCAACAGAACACGACATCATAGATAACAACATGTAATCTACTAAGTAGATTATTAAAACTATTATTAAGGCTTCTATCATCCATTCATATATTTTCCCTTTGAGTCCATTTTTCCCACTGAAATAACCCATTACTTCATTTATTTATAAGACATTATCTCTCTTCTCGCTCTTTCCTTTTTATTTTTGTATTTATCCATATTCTTATTCTGATTCTTATTTAGTGATGGACTATGCATTACCCTATGGTCTCATATACCTGGGAAGTCTATCTAAACTTAAGGAGACAAATTCCAATTGAAGCCAAGTAACCACCAATAGAAATAAAGTCTAGTTAAAGCCAAAAACCACCTAGGTAACCAAAGCGTTTAGTATTGATAATCCCTAGTACATTTATGAATGTCTAGAGTAGTTAAGATACTAGGATCTACTAGGATCCTGCCAGAAGGCAAATTCCAAAGGCACCAATCAAAGCTTAAAAGTAGACTAACCCTCAATAATTATTCGAGGATCAGGTAACCCAGACCCGTATACAACTAGATCATCTTCCATTTTAAGTGATTAGTGTATTATTTCCAAGTTTATGTGATCATAAAAGACCCATACAACATGCAAGTAAGGCATCCACATACTTATTCCATCTTAACCATTTTTATTCCCCCAACAATATGGTGGGATTTTCATTAGGGCTTGAACAAAATTATTCAATCCATCTAAATAATCCATTTTTGGTTAATAAGCCAGAGTACATTACCCTTTAAATTCATAAAATACTTATTCAAGTTTTTCCACTAAGGCCTTCACAAATACTTATTGAATATACTAGGAATTATGATCCATTCAATCCATCCACTAGGTTTTCAATCCGTGCCAAAAAGTGTATTTCACTCATTAAATAGTTGTATAATAGTGTTAGTCATAGTCTCAAAATATATCACGGTAAAAAAAATTAAAATCACACAATTTGGCTAAACTAGTTGATCAATTTAGCCTAACAAGTTGATCAATTTTACCAATCAATTGATCGATTTGGGTTATCCCAAACCCATAGTTCCCTCAAATCGATTGATTGATTTAGATAAACTAGTTAACTGTTCCAAGACTTGTCAATCTATTCTACCAAACAAGTCAATTGGTTTAAATATAGAGCAACAAAGGTCACTACAAACCCACTAGTCAATCAATTTGGTTCAACCAGTTGAGTGTTCTAAGGACTGGTCTATCTGTTTGACCAAACTACTCAATTGGTATGCCCTTAAACAATACATAATAGAAAATTTTCTTACAAATCACCCTCTAAAATCCTACCAAATTCAACCCAAACATATCATAACATCATACTAATATTTCACTAGGTCATAAACTTAATAATGCTTCATATTCAAGTGAATCAACCCTATTTTCTCTAAAATCATGCATTTTTCTCTAAGTAAAAAAATAATTCAACACTTATTAATTAGAAACCAAACTCTCATTAAGACATATAAAATTAACAATTTATAGGATACATCCCATCATATTTTTATTCAAGAAACATTTGACAAGTAAGAATGACTTACTTGAAGCTAAAAATATTTCCACCAATGGGAAAACACAACCTAGAGATTCTCAATTTCCAAAACCTTTAAAAAAAATTAAGTTAAAACATTATAAATCATTGAATCTTTTCACAAATTAGAAGGAAAAATAGGCTCACCAACCCTAAGAGAAAAACTAAAGGAAGATTTTGCTAAGTGGAGGTCAACTTCCTCCTAAATCTAACTTGTTTTTATTAAAATATAAATGAAGAAGGAGCTAGAGAAAGGATTAAAAGAATGGAATGAACTTGAAAGCAAGTTAGAAGTGGAGAGGAAGGACCAAACAACTTGAATGCTAGAGAGGTGAGATATTTTATAGGCTAAAAGAAAAGTGGGAAGAAGGAGTGATTATGGTTATTTATAGCCAAAATCTAGTTCAGGAAGGATGGTGATATGCAACATATTGAAAAAATTAATCTTACCATTCAAATTTAAGACAAATAGGTAGATTTATGAAAGATAGGTTGTCTTCCCTTCTAAGCTTAAAATGGTATTTTTGTGGAATGCAGTTTGAATTTGTCTAAAAAATATCAAACATTAGAACGGTAATGGAAGATCAACATAGGAAGGAATCACTTAGCTGAGTAGATATGGTATGGATTTTGAAGCAATTATTATAGAGTTTTACAAAGAGAGAGGTGAAACAAGATAATGGTGAGGTCCTCCTCTCCCTCAATTGTCCAAATCATACCCTCAGATAAGTTCAAAGCAACAACTTGAGCTGAATAAATGCTAATAAAAAATTTAGTAATCTCTCAAGAATAGCTTGGAGTTGGATTATCAAGGTTCCTTTTTACTATAAGAAATTTTTTAGAAAAATAAAGCTTAAAAAATATACTTGGCCCAACCAACAAGTTGATTAGTTTGGCCTACAAGTCAAATATTTTACTAACTAGTCTATCGGCTCCCCCAATCTAGTTAATTATATTGGTAGAACAAAAAACTTTATCTAAAATTATGAACTAGTCAATTGATTCATAGAACCAATCAATCAATCCACCTTAAACCTTATTTTATTCAATTTACCAAACTTTAATCAAATTCATCTTTTCCTCAAACCCAATTATAGTTCCAAATGAAAATCAAACGTTATCAAATTTTATAAAACATTATAACTTTTCATTCAATAAATAATACAAAAAAATATGGGGTATTAAAATTACAAAGGTAAGTTATTTAGTCCATAGTTAGAAATTAAAGAAAAGTTCCTCTATCATTTTTGAATATCCTAAAGTCCTATGTGGTCTTGAAGAGAACTAATGGAAAACTCTCACAAAAATTTATGTCTGTCAATTTTAGATCTCATTTCATCTCAATCTCAATCAATGCATGGGTTGATTACTAATTATTCTAACTTTCTTTCCTTCACCACTATCAAAGTCTCAATTTTTTATTTTTAAGGTTTGCAAGATGGTGATCAAATTGATTCATTACAATTTTGAAAAATCATTTGTTATAAGATTTAGCCCCATTACCTTGCTTACCCAATTAACAAATAAATCTAATCTAAAACTTATAGTTTATAAATATTTTTATTTTTATTTTATTTTATTTTATTGCAAATAAAAAACACACACCATCAAACTTAAACAAACCAAACACATTGAAACAAACCAAATAGATATAAAACAATTTGAAAAAACTAAAAGCAAATCACACTAGCACAAATAAAGAAAGAAATAATAAAAAGAAAGTAGATAATGCAAACAAACACTAACATAAAAAACTAAACATACCAAAAAAAGTGCATCCCCCTACTTAGATTGTACATTGTCTCCAATGAAGTAATCCAAACAACTAGAGAAAAAAAAAGGAATAAGATAGGATCTATTGAGGTGGATGAGGTGGAGGATCCCTTAACTAAAGTTGAAACGCATTGAGAGTTGACATAATTTTCATCATTTGATCTTTATTAGTCTTGAGAGTATTCATTTTAGATAATACTTCTTAAAACTGTGATTTTACACGATTTTGAAGCTATAGATATCAATTAGGGATATAAGATGATGAAATAGCATGCAGAAGTTGATGAGGAGGGGGAGGAGGTGTTGCTTCTTCACTAGGATGGGGTATTAAAAAAGTTTCATTTATATGTCCATTGGTGGTTACTTGGCTTTGGCCCAGACCTATGTCCATTGATGGTCACTTAGTTTTGGTTCGAACTTATTTCCATTGGTGTTTACTTATCTTCACCAAGTATTTATGTCCTCTAGTTTGGATATACTTCCATGGCTTATGAGACCCTAGGTCAATTCATAGTCCATCAATCAATAATGATTGGAATGAGTAATTAAATAATAACTTAGACAAGTATTTGGATGATAATTTGAATAAGTATTTAGATAAGAATAAATTATGGATATGGATTAAATGGAAAATAAAAGAGAATGAACATGAAAGATAAATGATGATTGTAAATAAATGACCTAATGGATTGTTCAAGTTGAAAAATAAATGTAATGAAAAACCATGTGAATGGATAGTAGAAACCCTCGTTGCCTTTTTAATAACTTACATAGTATTTGTATGGGATTATCTATGATGTTGTATTATGAAAACAAGAATGATGCATCATGAATTGCATGAGTTGTGCATGGTATTAAGTTTTGATGCATTACTTGACCATGATAGAGTAGGTACATCTAACTATATGGCATCATCATGACTCATGTTAAGTATGATTTCCACAATATGTTAGGATCTTATATGCTTGTGACTCCCGTTGCGGAGGTAAATTGGTGTACTCAATATGTAGTTTACTAATATACTCGTTTTCTTTATCACCTACTTATTCCCATGATGAGAGGACCATGTGTAGGTTTTCAGGATGATCGGTAGTGGTCCTACCTTATCTTGGGCTCTAGGCTTGAAAGCATGGACATCTACAGACTTTTATGTGGTCCCTAATGAACCAAGGTTTGGGGCCTTGTACTACCTTTGTTTTCTACCATAATAGCCATGTATTTCAATTTAATCTACCTTCCAGTATTTGATTATGTCAAGGATTGTTGAGTTGTTACTATGTAAACATTTTTTTTAAATATCTATATATCTTATGCTTGCACACTCTACATTAGTTTGGTTGGTTTGGTTTTCTAACCTTGTATCTAACATGGGATGGGTGGCTAATGTTTATCATGTGTTATGTATGGTATTAGTACCTTGGTTTTTTTTCCTGTATCTGTTTCTAATTTTCCCACTTCCACAATATTTTGAAATGAATAAATTTATTTGTCAAAAATGGGGGTGTTACAGGTTGGTATCAAATCTTTATTTTTAAATCCTTTTCATACTTGATGTTTTTTACTAATACCATAAGATGTTTTAAACAATTTTCCTACTATTTGAGTATTCAAATGGAATTTCAAGTATTTCTAATCCCGAAATGTGTGTAAGTGAGAGTGGGTTTGGGATGTTCTATGGATAGCCTCTATGTAATACCCTACACTTTTTGTAATGGATAAATGAGGATTTTTATCAAATTTTGGGCATTTGATTTTGATTCAATATTATGATTTGATTTGGAATAAAATTTGATTTGAAATCGGGTTGGAAAATGAAGTTTATAGACTTTTATAGGCAAACACATCAACTAGTTCCATGAACCACTCAACTAGTTGGTCATTTTACCCAAATTGCATTTCTTGACCAAACCAATCAATTGGTTTGGGGAAACAAATCGACTGATGGATGAACAATCAACTAGTAGGCCTAAATCGATCGACTAGTTTATTGAGCTAGTCACATTCTTAAGTTTTATTTTTGTAAAAAATCCCTTACACTAAATGAGAACCTTATCAACCCATGCCAGACTATCCTTAAGAGGTTCCTAACCATTTTTATGATACATCTAACAAAAAATATTACCTCTATTTAATCTGGAAGTTGATTGGGACACAAGAGGAGAAAGATGACCTCCGTATTCATCTTCTTCTTCCTCTCTCTTCTATGCAATTCTGAGATCAATTGCTTCAAACTCAAGCATGCTTTTGAGAATCTAGAATATTCCTTCCACGCTGAATTTCTATTGCTCCATTTGTGAATGTAAATTCTGGCCTAATTATCATGAATTCTCAAGAGACTATTGGTGTTCTAGAGAAGAGGTTAATGAATCATGGACAAATCTATCATTTTTAATTGAATTCAAAAGGTCAATGGTAGGGTTTCGAGTTGATATCTGAACCTTCACTAATTCCTTTCGATTTATTGGCTATAAATATCCCTAATCATCATTTCATTTCACCTTTGTTTTATCCACCAAAATTCCTTAAATCTTACTTCCCTCTCTTCTTTCCATTTTTCAAGCCTTATTAATCTACTTCCGCACACTCTTCTAATCTTGTCTCAATATATTTCTTGTTTCAATTCTCAAGTAAGGTAAACTTAGATTCTAAAAAAAGGGTGAGTAGTTCAGTTAGATTTCTCTATTTTGACCTTAAAATTGTAAGTCTGTGCACTTTTTTATTTTAAAATTTTAAAACTTTGTAAGAGTTTGGTATAATTTTTTAGTTTGAGACTTTGGTTTTAAGGTCTTCAAGGCTAAGAATTTCCCATAGTGGAATCTCTGTTAAGAGGTTTTTTTTTCCTGCATCAAGTAAGTAATTATTGCTCTAGAAATGTTTAGTATATGTTCCTACATGATAGGTGATATCTCTAGTTTGTTGATACATATTGGTATGAGTATGAATGCTTTGCATATTTAAATGACATAGATTAAGTAAAGAGCATGAAAATTGATAAAAATAGGCTATGATGATATTATGGTTAGATATGCATGATAATTTGGATGAAAATATGTTAGTTGATGTTAATACATGTTTTAAGATAACCAAAAATGATTTACATGAAGGAATTTGCATGAAATTTGTGGTTTAAGCTGTGTGATGGCAGGCTAATCGACTGCTTCCTCGAACTGTTGATTGGTTGACCCAACCCATCTAATGGTATGCCTATAAAGACCTCGGTCCTGCTCTCTTCTTAAACCCATCAACTAGTCTATGAAGAGTCAACTGGTTTACCCAAACTCATCGAATGGTTTGAGGAAATCATGATCTTGTTGAGTCAAACCAATCAACTAGTCAACCCAAACTGATCGACTGGTTGGACTAGGCCAATCAACTGGTCTGTTTAATTAGATTCTTTTGATTTTGGATATGCTTTGAGACTATGATTGGTATTATTCCAATGTTATTTAATGGATAAAGTATATATTTTTATCATGGACTATTAACCTAATTAAAAGATTAAATGGATCATGGGTTATGGTATACCTTATGGGTACTGAAAGGATTAAATGGGAATTTCACTCATGATTAATAAGGATAATTTAGAAAATAGTATTGGAACTCAGCTTGGGTTGGAATTGAATATAATGGTGGATATAAATTACATTAGCCAAAGGTAAATGGTAAACCCACATGGTTGGAAAAATGGAAAGAAAAGGATTAACATAGATTAACATAAGAAGTTGAATTTCTTACTTTGTGTGGGCCTCGTATGATCACCTATCTTTATGAATAAAAGACTAATCATGTAAAGTGAAATAAATTCAATTTGAGTATGGGTTTGGGTTACCTGATCCTTAATTATCTACGTAGGGTTAGTTTGCCTTCGAGAAGGATCTTGAGAGGTCTCGGTACCTTACCTACTCTAGACACTGATGATGTACTAGGGGTTATCGATACTAAAGGGGTTAGTTACCTAAGTGGTTAGCTTCGGTCTGGACTTATGTCCATATTAGTTGGCTTCGGCCTATACTTTGTCAATTTTGGTGATTAACTTCGGCCTAGAATTATGTCCACTTGGTGATTGGCTTCAGCCTAGACTTTATGTCCCCTCTTGGATAGGCTTCCATGGTATGTAAGACCATGGGGTGGTGCATAGTCTATTGCTCGATGTTAATAAATTATTGTTGGTAAATACTGGTCGATAGTTATGACTGATAACCAAATTAATGGATGAAAAATAGCTATAAAATGGAATTAATGACATGGTTAACTAATTTTTTTAAGTTATTTTATGCAATTGAATAATTGGTTATATAGAGTAACATTGATTGAGTATTGGCCTATATCTTCCATGGATAAATGGATGGCATATCATAATGGAATTAGATAAATAGAAATAATTTTATTACTCTTGGCTAATGCTTATTTAAGTGGCTATGTGAAAGTGTTATGATTCTTAAGTATGACATTTTTACTCCAATAATATTTTATATGATAGCATGTATCATGCACTCATATATATATATATATATATATATATACACACACACACACCAAGATGCGTCCTAGGACCTAGGAAAGGAAACAAAACACCTGAAAGTATAGAAACCTAAATATTTTGAAAGATTAGAAGATAAAGGAGGAAGGGGAAAATAATTAAGAAAGGAAATGAAAGGAAGAAGATGAAGTTTGAAGCGAGTTTGCAGTTTTATTAATTTGAGGTATGGGATACAAGGATAGGTGATCGGGTTCTTTCTAGGAGAATTTCCTCCCTAGAATTTTTTTTTCTGACCCCCTGAAATTAACCACTAAGTCCCCTTTTATAGATGGAAGGGGCTCCTAACAGTTGCAATATGAAAAGTAGATCTGAAAGATCCACTAAAAGGAAACAATAAAAGTACATAGCAAAAGTGTACTTAAAGGTATACAAGAAAAGTAAAAAGTACATGAATAATAAAAGAAAATAGTAAAAGTAACCTAGAAAAGTAAAAGTCCACCACGTGCTGTCCTTTGCTATTGATTCCTTTTTCCTTTTCTCTTTTGCTTTTGGTTGCTTTCACTCTTTGGTTTTACCTTTGGTCAAAAGTAGTCATCAGCGAAAGGTGTCCTTGCAGATTCCTATTGCTTTTGTTAACACCACTTTTGCTTTTGACTTGTCCCTTTGTGTTGGCAAAATATTCCCTTTTTTCTACTTTACTTTACTGTTGATATGTGCCATTGGTACACCTTTTATCGTAAATACTTGTATTTGAATTGTTACTGAATAATGGGAAGTATCCCGTAATAGTCATCTTCATTTTCATCCCTAAAACCAATTGTTGGAATTGAGGATGATGAAGATGATTCCTTCTTATTTTGTGATAATACCTGGCTGAGAATTGCCAAGTATTTATCTTCAGACTTTGTGGTTGCAAGCTTTGCGGTTGTCATTGACTTCTGGGTGAGGACCTTGGTCTGTGACGGGCTAGGTTGAAGTTGTTTTGATGCTGGGCTTTGATGTTTTTGATCCAATTCTAAATGGTCTATTTTGATACCTTGTCAAATGCTTGGAACTTGCTCCACCATTTGACTTTGAACCTCTGAACAAATTTTGGTAAGCCATCGATCTTGTGAATTTCTATAATCCATGCAAAGACCCATGGGCAAAAGAATCTAAATCTAAAATGGAAGATAGGGGCAAAAGCCTATCTTTTTGTGTGGGTTGGAAAAGGGTTTTGAAGGTATCAAGTGATTCTGATACCTGTGGGGGTAGGATCTCTAGGATAGATCTAAAGTCTTTCCACCATTTGATGAACCAAAAAAGGAAGTTCTTTTTGGGAAAATTTTTCAAAGAAAATCAACTAGGAATGTGATTTTCTAGAGTTTTGGATATAAAAAGTATTATACCAAGCTTCTTGATAATCCAAATAATTGAAAGAAATTTTGGTGTTTAGGCTAGTTTTGTATGAATCGGGAAGTCATCGAGGCAGTTAGAGGATTCTATCCTAATCCATGGGAAGAATGACCTTGTGTATTTTGTAGGTCGAATAGGTTAGCTTATTTTGGGTTTGGGGTAAGGTGAAGTGTTTAAATGAGGCTGAACCTATAAATTGAAGAATTGATTCATAATCAATGTGAGATTTGGTTAAATCCCATGGTTTATAACACCATCCAGAAAATATTTTTTGCAAAGCAATGAAGGGGTCTGGATGATAAAATCCATCTTCAAGGTTTGAAATTGTTTGAAAATGAGGTTTTATAAAATACTCAGATTTCTTTTTGAAGTCATTTTCTTTTGAAATTGGTTTTTGTAAAACTAATGAAGGGATTTTAGAAATCTGCTTTTGCAAAGGAGTTTTAGGAGATAAAGATCCTCCTTTGATTTCTAAAATAGTTTTGGAAGACGTACCTAAGTGTCTAGGTGGAGAACTCTGGACAACTTGTGCCATTTCCCAAATGCTTTCAGTACTTCTAGAGAATTTGATAGGGTTTCAACCCATTCCTAAACATTTTTCATTGTGTCATCAATTTGGGTGGATGAAGTAGCTTCTTCATCTTTAACGGTTGCTTCATACCATGAATGGATTGGTTTGGGTGCAAGGATTTCTTGGATTTTTTCCTTTCCTTTCTTCTTTGGTGCCATTTTGCGGGTTTCCCTGTAAGAATTCTCGAGTGAGAAAGTCTGGTAAGGAATTTGTTTCTCCATTTATATATTCGATCTCAAAATCGAAGACTAATAGAAGGTCTTGCCATATGTCAAATATCTATTTGGAAACTATGTTTTGGACATCTTTTTTAAGATTTCTTTGGCAGATTTGTAGTCAATTCTTAACAAGAATTTTTTGTTAAGAAGGTCGGACTGGAATTTGTTAATGGGTTGAATAATAGACAGTATTTCCTTTTCAACTGTCAAATGATTTTGTTGGGTTCGGGTCCAGTGTTTGGAAGTGTATTGGATTACTGTTTCAAATTTGGGTCGGGCTTGATTATATTGGGCCAAGTACGATTCATAGGAATAGGCCTTTGCCTGCTTGAGTATGCTACCAAACCTAATTTCTGAGGTATCTATTTCAACGATCTTGAATAGGTTAAGGTTGGCCAAGTTTAAACAGGGAATGGAATGAACTTGGGTCTTGATTTATTTTACGATATTAGTACAGATTTGGGTCCACGGTTTTGGGCTTTTCTTATGACGGTCATGGAGTGGTTTGGCTATTTGGTTTAGATTTTGATAAAAGCCCAAAACGTAATTGAGGCTACCCAAAAATCTTTAGAGCTAGGTTTTGTCTAGGATTTGGGCTAAGAATTTTTGACGCAAACTCTATGGACCTCTCTATTGGGACTATGGTTCCTGACTCAATATAATGGCCTAAGAACCTAATCCAAGTTTAAGCCAAAGATATTTGGGCTTAGACACAACTAATTCATTTCTTTTTGCAACACTAAGGAAAGTCTTAAGGTATCTTAAATGTTGGTCTAAACTATTTGAATATACTAAGACATCGTCAATGTATAAATTACAAAAATTTGAATACGAATTAAAAATATCATTCATGATTCTTTGGAATTCTGAAGGTACATTTTTTAATCCAAATGGAATTACATTCCACTAGTATTGACCAAAAGAGACACTGAAAGCTATTTTGTAATGATCTTTTGGATTTATTTGAATTTGCCAAAATTTTGATTTTAAATCAAATATGGAAAATATTAAGGTTGAATGAAGTCTTTGGATAATGTATTTTTTGTTTGGGATAGGATATCTAATCCATTTTGGGGCATCATTCAACAGTTTGTAATTAATTACTAATCGGAGTGTTTCACGTTCAATTTTAGAATTTTTGTTTAACATAAAAGGCTTTACAATACCATGGTGACCTAGATTTTGAAATTAGGTTTTTTGATTCTAAGTCTTGAATTTCCTTATTCTAATGTTCTAATAATTTTGAATTTATTTATATCGGGCGGGCTTTTGTTGGGATATTTTTCTCATCAAATTTGTCCTCATATTGTAGATCAATCATATGGTTTTTTTATTGACCAAAAAGCATTTGGGAGGTGTGAAAAAATTTCATTTTCAATTTGATTTTTGATTTGAGAAATTTTGTCTTTAATTAATTTTGTTTCTAATTGTTTTTGAATCCTAGTTAAAGATACACTTTTTTTAATAGATTTAAATAATTTTGTTTCCCTTGAACAAGGAGATTAATTTGATTTTGGTAGATTGAATTTACCTTTAATATATTTAAATTTCTAATTCTAGGAAATTCTAAGAATGAAAGGAAATTTTTGGTTCCTTTGGTTTTGAATGAAATTCCATTTAAACCCACTTTGTATGGGGTTATTATGTTTATGAATGGGGTGCCCAGAATTATACTATGACTTATGTCTAGGGTTATGAGATATGTTGATTTGATTTGCAAATTATTACAAATGACACTTGCATCATATTTATGGTTTATTTTGAGTCTAGAGTTGTTGGCTGCAGACATTCTCTCGTTTGTTTTGTAAAGGAATTTTTTAGGTATAATTCCTTCTTTTATGTAGTTTAAATCTGCGCTAGTATCAAACAAGACACTTGTATTTATTTGAAATTTCTCAAACAATTTGAGAGTTAAATTTATGATATATTTCCTAGAAGTTATTTCTTTTAGAACATTAAGAAAATCTTCTGGGATTGGTAGAGTTTAGATTTTTTCATCTTGAGATTCATCCTTTTCACTGGATTCTGGAGGTGTTTTATTTGTTTGTTTTGACAGTATCATCTGAATAATTTGACTATCAATTTCCTTTTTTGTTTTAATAATTTTAATTCCTTTTTTACTTATTTGATCTCATATTGTAATTCAAAAGTTGTAGGAATTATACGTTTTGATTTATGCTATCTTCTAAGGATTGAGGTTAAATCATATGTATTCATTGGTTTTTGTAGGAATTTTTGAGATTGATGGTTTTGATTCATTATGTTCTAATGATTCTATCAATTTTTCTTGATATTCCTTTTGTTTTTGAGGGTCAGGAATGTGTTGAACTATTTCTATCATCAATTTTTGTTCTTTGGTTAACATATTCATTGATTCATAAAGACTCTTCTTCTAGATTAGAAGAGTGGTATGAAGAAGATGATGAGGTTACTATTTCATCAATTTCTGGCTTTCCATTTTTGGATTTCATTTGGGTATTCATTCTCAAATGATTCAATTAGGAGGTTTTGATTTTTTTTCTATAGCTTTTTCATCTAAGTCTAATTCTTTTATTTGATTATTTAATCTATAGAATTTTAAAATATGACCCAATCTATAACCTTTGAAACGTTTTATATTATTTCTATTTACTAGGGTTTTATATGAAGAAACTATTGGTTTTTTAACTTTTGATTATGGTTTTTGGTAATATGGTATTTGTTTATGAGTTTGAGGTGTTGGTAAGTAGTTATGTTTTGATTTTTTATGATAAATAGGTTTACAATTACCAGAACACTTCTTTGGTTTGTTTGAGGTTCCAATTATATCAAATTGTTTACAGAAAGAACCTAACTCTTGTTTGGTTTTGATTAATTCCTATTTTAGGTGTCTCTGAAGTTTTAAGTCCTGACATATTCTTAAACCTTCTTTTTGGGTGAGACCGATTAATTCACCATATGTGAATCTATTATAGGGATTTTGGTTTCCATGAGCTTCTTTGATTTTATTCCTAACTCTTTCACCTAAAAGGGGTGGAATTCTAGCTAGATATTTTTCTTTCCAAAAAGGTTGGTTTGACTCATCCCTAAGCATTACTCTAGTTAGGAACATATTTTTATACCATTGAAAATCACTGAGGTGTTTGCATCTAATATTTGATAGTAATTCTGCATTTTTATTTTTGAGGTGTTAAGGGTCACCCACAAAGTGCAAAGAAATAGAGAGGATAAGGGATGCAACAACATCGGATATTGGTTCACCATTTTCATAAATGATATCTTCATTTTTGTCAGTTTTGATGGAACCTAATATTTGATTTTGTTCTTTTGATGTTAGGTGGAAATCCCACCATCATTTTAATTGACCTCAGAATCTTGCTATCATGAGCTCTACTATAACCCTATCAGAAGTGTTTGTTTGAGATTTGTAGGCATTAGCTGCCATTATCATCTATTGTAATAGGTTAAGGATATGATATTAAGACAATCCATCAATGTTCCATTCATATAGTGAGGATGCTTTGTAATTTGGTTGAACTAATTTATTTGGTCTAAGTTCAAGGCTTAGATCTGAAGTAGTTTATCTAGGGATTATTTTCCTACATGTTGAAGGAATGTTTAGACGATCCAGTAATGACTCCTGGGTCTCATCATTGTCAATTTGTTCTGATGTCGTCATCATGTTAATTTGATAATCTAATTCAAGAGTATCAGGAATTTGAATTTGATTTGATGAAGTTGTTGGGGAAATTTGGTCCAACTTTTCTTTAATTGCTCGAAAGAATTCATATTTTCCAAACTAGATGATTTGTTGACTAGGTTTTGAAATTTCAAACGGTTTAAATATAGGCATTTTCTTTTTTTCCATGTTTTGGGGTATATAGGTTATTTGAATTGCAAGTAAGATTGTTTTTTGAATTTGTTTGTCTAATTTTACCAATTGTGATCTAATTGTGTTCAAATGAATATTTGTGTAATTAATTTGAAGAACAATGTGTTTAATGTTTTCACACTCATCCTCTTTTGGCATTCTTAGAGGTTTTAACTCCAGTGTGTTTTCACCAGAAGTCATTTTGATGTTTTGCAGAGGTGGATGCTCTGTTTCTATTGTTCCTTTATCGGTTTGCCAAGTTTTAGCTTTCTTACAAATTGTTACTAGGTTTGTAGATTTAAGTGTATATGTTATATTTATTTGTTTGCAATCCATTTCAAACCAATCGAAGAACATTATTTTAATTTTTTTATTTTGCATAAATTAATAATAGTCATTTTGGACTTCTTGCCTTTGATTTAAGAAATATTTAAAGAACCATGTTCTCTTTTTTGCATTTTCTTCTGATTAGAAGTCTTTTTTGAAGAATTATTTATCAATTATGAATTCCTTTTGAAGAATATTTAACAGGTTTTTAGTTATATCTAAATAGGTTGGGGAATCTGGAGGAGTATTTATTTTGGTAGATTCTTCATTATCTTATTTTTGATAAACTAATTTTGGAATTTTGGTTTTGTAATTTTCACCCTGAAATGATGTTCTTGGTATTTCAGATATTGAATATCTTTTTTGATCTTTTTGTTCTAAGTCAATGATTTTGGGAAGATTCGAGAATTTTCCTAAGTCTATTGTAGAAGATGTTGAGGCATCATCATAATGTCTTAGGCTTTGAGTTCTTCTAAAACTCAGTTTTATGGTTCCATCGTCAAATTGTGTCACTTGACTTATTTTGGTATTTAGGTTTGGAATGATTGGTTGCGGTTTGTCTTCCTGGGGAGGTACGAAATTTTCTAATTTCCAATCTTCTGGAAGGGTTATTTTATTTCACTTTATTGTTTTTGGGACAACTATGTTTGATTTCGAGTTATCAGTTTGGAGCATTAAGGTTTCTCCTTGTATGTTTTGAATTTTAGCTTTTTTTTTAACGCAATGTTCATGACCTTATAATGAATCCTATATATCATAGCTACGGGTATTGAACCTTCTAACATATCATAGCCATGAGTTTTTATTTGTAAGGTCAAAGAATGTAGGATTGTTGGATCTTCTAATGGACCAAAATTTGGATAACAATTAAAAAATATCGGACCATAACACAAGCTACTTTCTATGGTTCCTATCATGGAATCATTAAAGTTTTTTAATCTCCCATCTCATAGGACAACAAGAATGGAAGTGTTTAAGCCTTCTCTGGTTAATATTTTGAATCTTACTTGAACTAATCCTAAGTGGATGTATTTGAATCCATTTTTTCTATGTTTTTTAATGGATTGGTTTGAAAGTAATTTGACTGTTTCAAATGGCTTTGATAATTGTATATCCTGTTCTTCAATTTTAATGACATAATTTGTTTGCAAAAAAATCCAATTTGATGTTTTATATATCATTTCTTTTTTAAATTTTAGAAGTTTCCAGTTATCTATTGTTCCTTGAAAATCTTCAAACTCATATTCTTCAGTGGTTTTGATTTGTTCCCTATGTTCTAATGAGTTCCTAGAACTAGAACTAGAGGAAGAAGATGATCGAAAAAATAAGTTCATAGTGGTCTCTTATCTACCTATATCTATAGTTGCTAAAGAAGTCTAACCGTCTGGACTTACTACGCCATCCATCGCGACTTACTAGTAGAACACCCAAGAAAGAATCTAAACGACTCAGAACTAAAGATAAAAATAGATGGGATATACAGTCCTACCATAATGCATGTCGTACATTATGAACATGAATGATAAATTCGCACGCTTGTTTACATTGAGGGAGCAACTTGTCTTACTCAGTACATGGTGTATTGATATGTTTGTTTACTCGATCACCTACTCATTCCTACGAGTAGAGGACTATGTGTAGGATTTTGGACATTGCCACTAAAGGTGAAATGCCCCGAAAATACTAATTTTATTATTTATTATTAAATAAGATTTTATTATAAAAATTAATTCAATAAGTTATTTTTATTAAAATAAAAGGAAATTAATTAGGGCAAATTAATAAGAAAATTATAAGTATTTTAATTAGAGGAAATTTGAGTATTTTAACTAATTAAGGATTTAATTTTAAAAATTAATTAAATAAATTATTTTATTTAAAATAAAAGGGAGAAAATAGTTTCAAATAAATACTAATTTTATAAATAATTTAATTGAAGAAAATTAGAGTGATTTGGTAATTAACATATAATTTATGGAAACTCTTTTAAAAATCCTAATTTAGCCTAAGAGGGATTTGAATATTATTTTATTTAAATATTATTATTTTTAACTATCCTAAATATTTTAATTTATTTATTTAACCCAAACCTCCTATTTTTCTTTTCCCCTTTTTCCTTTTTCCTTTATCTTTCCTTTTCTTTCTTTTTCTTTCTTCTTCTTTTCTTTTTCTTTTTCTTTTCCTCCCCGAATTTGGCCTATCCCAGCGGCCCAGTCCCCTCCCTCTTTCCTTTAGCCGGCCCAGCTCGCGCGACTCTTTCCTTCTCCCTCACTGCCCCACGTTTTCTAGCTTTTCCTGTTGTAATGCAGCATTTTATTTAAAACATACCCTCCTCGTGCCTGACCGCCCATTCTCCTTCTTTTTCTTTCTTTTCTTTCTTCTCTGGACCTCCAGTCCACCCCCCATCTTCTTCTTCCTCTTCCTCCCGTCGACACCGTCGTTGTACCTGTAACTCCACCACCTCCAAAAATTTCGCCACCAGTTATGGCTGTTTACCTTCCTCCCTCTTCCCCTAACTCGCCGACCCTTTTGACCTAAACCACCCCCCATTCCTTGCACAATCTCCCCCTCCCCTAGGCACTTACAGACCACAATCGAGGAGTGCACTGGCTGTCCTCGTCGGCCAGTGCTCACTCCTACCTACCACTCACCCACTTTCCCTTCAACCCTAACTTCCCCTTCAGTTTATAAATTCCCTCAAGTTGTGCCTTGTATAGAGTTTTGGTCACTTACCTAGAGTTTACCAACACTGCAGCTACCTCCCCTTTATATGCCACTTTTTCCATCTCCAGCTAACACCGCCACTTGTTCTTCCTGCCTACGCCTTCCCTGCACCTCCCTCTAACTAACTAGACCACCAATACCCTTCGATTTTTCTTAAACAATCCACCCCAACCGTGCGAATAGCCCTTCTTAACCAAACCATTTTCTGCCACTGCCTCCCTTCGAACCACCCTTAGCCACCTCTTTCGCCGCTGTCGCCACTCCTTTCACCTCCCAAATTGTGCTGCAAACCCTCCTCTATCTCCCCCTACCTTTATTTTCCTCTTTCTCTCTCTCTTCCTCTCTTTCTCTTCTTCTTCCCTATTCGGCCACCACCACCGCCGCCGTGCGCTGCCACCTTTGGCTGCGCCGGCACGATCATTATGTTCCTCTCCTTCTGAACAATCATAATCACCCTTACTTCCACCCTCCTTCTTCTTATTTTTCCCTAGCCTTTAACTTTTCCCCTTTTCTTCCCTTTTTCCGACTGCCGCCACCACTGTGCACCACTGCCGGTGCCACCTATCCCCGCCAGCCTAAGGTTGAACCCTAGATCCTCTCAACCCTTTTCCCTATTTTTACAAGCCTTAAATTATTTTATTTGATATATTATAATATAAATCATATTATTATTATTATTTCTATTTTTAATATGTATTATTATTGTTATTAATATTAATGTTTTTATTATTATTCTGTTGAGGGCTGAAGCCCTATTGTAAATTTTAATTTGATTTTAGCACTATTACCCTTATTATTTCTATTATTACTATTATTAATATTAATATGTTATAAGTATAATAATTATTATTATTATTTCCTATTTCAAATTTCTATTATTCTTATTCCATTATTATTAATACAACTATTTTACCATTATTTTTGTTAATAATGTTATTATTGTTATCATTCTTGTTGTTGTTATTGTTGTTGTTATTAGTATTATTATTATTATTAGTATTATTATTATTATTGGTATTATTATTATTATTATTATTACTATTATTACTATCATTATTATTACTATCATTAAGTGTTAGTATTATTATTTTATATACGGCTGAAACCCTATTGTCTTATTTTAAATTTTAGTAGTAGTAGTATAAATATCATGTCTTATTATTATTAG
Organism: Tamarix chinensis; assembly: GCA_030549775.1. Lineage (NCBI taxonomy): Eukaryota > Viridiplantae > Streptophyta > Magnoliopsida > Caryophyllales > Tamaricaceae > Tamarix > Tamarix chinensis. Next base: position 70,388,753 of record CM060175.1, read on the forward strand.
GGTTGTTAGTATTTTTATTATTATTAGTATTTATTCTTATTAATGTTGTTATTATTATTTATTAAGTTATTATTACTCAATGTAGGGTGGAAACCCTACTTCTTTTTATCTTCAAATATTATCCTTACTATTATTACCATTATGATTATTATTATTATTATTATTATTATTATTATTATTATTATTATTATTATTATTATTATTATTATTATTACAATATTATTATGGTTTTTATTTTCATCATCATCATCATCATCATCATTATTATTATTATTATTATTTCATCACTATTATTATTACTAAATTTGGTTATTTATTTTACTAATATTATTATTAGTAGTATTATTTTAGTAAAGGGGTTGAAGCCCTTATTTCACTATATTTTTGAATAATTTCCTCTTTATTATTATTGTTATTATTTTTATTATTCTTGTTAATATTAACGTTGATATTGTTTTTGGTATTTTTGCTATTATTATTTTAATATTTTATCAAAAGCCTAATATTATATTAAGTTAGTGATTAATAGTATTTTTGATAGAAGGGAGTCTAATTTTAGCTTTTCCCTGATAATAGGTAAAACCAGTCAAAGCCCTAAGGAGGCGTAGGAGCATGCTCCAAGACTAGTGTCATTTTAGATAAGGGGTTACTAAGGCCTTTTGTGTGTTTTTATGCATTATGTGCTTCGCATGCTATGTATCCTATGTTTATTATTGTAATTATTTCATATATGGTATGACGTGGAGTTCAAGCATATTCTTGTGTTGTTATATGGCATGTGTATTATTTACATATGATGATATATTTTGTGAACCTGTAAGACATGCATGTGAGGGTGTTGATGTGTTTTGTGTGGGAGAAAGGATGAGAAAGGATGATGGGGAAAGAGGTTAACCAAGGGATGTGAGGTAACCTAATTATTTTAATGATTCATGAGTGGAAGAATAAAATGGAGAATTTTAGGGTTTTGTGTGGGAGAATCTGATTTATGATTTTTATGGCTTTGTGTGGGAGAATATAATTCATGGTTTTATATGGGGGAATCTAATTTATGGTTTTGTATGGGAGAATCCAATTTATGGTGTTATATGGGATAGTATAATTGATGGTTTTATATGGAAGAATCTAATTTATGGTTTTGTGTGGGAGAATATAATTTATGGTTCTATTTGGGAGAATCTAATTTATAGTTTTGTGTGGGAGAATATAATTTATGGTTATATATGGGAGAATCTAATTTATGGTTTTGTATGGAAGAATCTAATTGATGGTTTTGTATGAGAGGATCTATTCTCGGGTTTGGTATGGATGAATCTTTGGTTTTGTGTGGATTGAATTTAGGGTTTTGTATGACGGAATCTTGGGTTTTGTATAGTGGTATTAGGGTTTGAATGGAATTAATGTTGCATGGTGGTATTAGGGTTTACATGGTGGTATTAGGGTTTGTATGGTGGTATTAATGGTGGCATGGTGGTATTAATGGTTGCATAGTGATATTAGGGTTTGCATGGTGGTATTAGGGATTGCATGGCGGTAACATCCCCAGAATTCATGGGTTTAATTTAAAATTCTTCTGCGTTAAAAAAAAAGTAGTGAATTTTGGGGTATTACAAAAGGGCCTAGCTCAGTTGGGTTGAGGCTTATGAGAGAGGACATCTGAAAGGTTTTAGCAGGGTATGTGGAGGACTATCGTTTTTAACTTTGGTATTATGCCCCAACATATGTTTTGTAATCCCGTACTCATTAGTATGTATTTCATAATGTTTTGACCAAAACCCATTAGGGTTTTCTAATGTAAACACTTTTGGAGTTGTTTAATCAAATTGCTACCTTGCTCACTCTATTATTTTTTTTTTGGTTGTTTTAGCCTAGTATCTAATATATGATAGACAGCAAACATCTATCCTATGTCAGGTATGGAAATAGCACCCCATTTTTCCTAGGTTTTTTCTGTTTCCACAACATGTTTTAACACATTTTTTGGTAGTGAAAAATGGGGGTTTTACATTCTGTGTTAATTTGTTGTACGAGTCTTAGTACTCGATAAATTAGTTGTTCTAACTACTCCTAGTCTTTAGGAATTGATGGTCCCTAATTGTCATTAAGAGCGTATCAAGGAAGTCATGAAAACTACTGGTTCCTACACAACCATCGCCAGTATAAGTACCCGCACATGTTTTAGAATATTAGATCAGGAGGGTTGGGCATCATCACCCATAGATTTTTGAGGGTTAAGAGGACCATATCATTATATAGAGATAAGTTTAAGACATGGAGAAGACCTTAACAACATGTGGTTGCCCTAAGGACAAGAAGGTTGATGTGGAATTGTGCCACCTGAGGGAAAGGGCAGATGCCTAATATAGGACTACCCAACATAACCTAATCTCCTCTACATGAAGAAGTACGATGAGTTCATATCCCTTCAATAGAGAGGTATGACAATAGAGGAGTATTGCATGAGATTTATGGACTTGGTCTAGTTTTCTATAGAAGTAGAGGCAGTGATGCAGGTTCACTATTTCAATAGCAGCTTAGGAATCAGATATCAAGAGTTATTAGTGGGAGTTACTCGGGTAGACATGGTGGGATTGTATGAGAAGGCTTTGGAGGTTTCCCGATTCATCTAAGCCCAGAGTACCTAGTTGGGGGGTAAAAGGAATTTTGAGGGTCATCACAGTTACGATGACGAGAAGATGGCTTACTCAAGAGGAAGCATGCCACCTAAATATGGTTAGAGTATGGGATCGGCACCCCAAGTTAGAGATCATTCATGAAGACATATATAGGAGAGTAATTAAAAATGCAAGCATTGCAGATCAGATCATCGAGGAGTATATTATGAAGGCAAAAAGGTGACTTGACATGGATGCAGTATGGGGGGCATAGAGCTTATAAGTGCCGAGTTAGAGGTGGTAGTGTTCGGAGGAACCAATCTTAGGCTCAAAGTATCAGATCGATTCAGCAGCCACAACCATAGGCTCAAAGAGTTCCTCCTTCATCAACTAGTTGTGTGAGTCAAGCTAATCAGCCCAAAGGTTTGAATCCTTGCACTTTTCAAAAGGGAAAGGATTAGCTAGTGTCGTGGAATTTCCTTCAAGAGGACGCCAAAATGTGATAAGCCAGTAAAAGGAAAAAAATCAGGGTAGTGTGGTGAGCTGTATGCTTACTATCTCTACCTTTCCAACATATGTATTATTTGAATCTAGTGCATTACACTTTTTTGTGTCATCCGCATTCATATCTAGAAATTCTTTGAATATTTCCAATAGTATTTCCACTTTTATCGTGTTTTCCTCAAGGGATAGGATTGTATGCTCTAGGTTATATAAAGGGGTGACCTTGTTGGTTGGGGAAGTAGAATTCCCATTAATCCTCATGAAGCTTTAAATGTGTGACTTTGATTTAATCGTCGGAATAGACATGTTGGGGAAATACTAAGCATTGATTAATTGAATGCAAGAACATAATGTTAGGATCTTATATCAGAAGTATGAACCTAACCCTCCTATAAGGATTTTGTCGACAATCGAGATGATCAACCTTGTTCCTAATGGGTATTACTAGGGACAAAACCAGTATCCAAAGCCCTATATAATATGACATCTATAGAGATGAAAGAGCTCAAGGCCTAGTTGGAGTAATTATTTGGGAAGAGTTACATCCCACCTAGTATACCACCGTGGGGAGTGTCAATCATGTTTGTGAAGAAGAAGGATTGTAGCTTGAGGTTGTGTATCGATTACTAAGAGTTGAATCAAGTTGTGGTAAAAAAACATTACACATTGCCAAGGATCGATGACATGTTTGACCAACTTAAGGGAGCCAAGTTATCCTCCACGATTGATCTTTGGTTAGGCTTCCATTAATTGAGGTAAGTAGAGTAAGACATCCCTAAGACTATGTTTCAGACAAGATACGACCATTATGAGTTCATATTAATGTCTTTTGGAATTACTAATATGCCAACAGCATTCATGTCCCTCATAAACTAGATATTTCAACTATTTTTGGATAATTTCATTGTGGTATTCATTGATGGCATCCTCATCTACTCTAGTGATCTAGTGATGTATGAGAATCATTTAAGGCAGACTTTGGCATTATTAAGATCACTCCAACTGTATACCAAATTTTCAAAGTGCAAATTTTGGTTAGATCACTTAGCTTTTCTTGGACATGTAATCTCTAAGGATGGAGTGACAGTGGATCCTTCAAAGGTTTGAGTAGGTTTTGAATGGTTAGCACCAACTTTGGTTAAGGATGTAATTAGCTTTCTAGGACTAGTCGGTTACTACTGTAGGTTTGTGGTGGAATTTTCTAAAATAGCACTCCTATTGACTAAATTACTAAAGACGGCTATGTGATTTCAATGGGATGATAAGTGTGGTGAAGCTTTGGAGGAGTTGAAAAACATTTGACTACAACCCCAATTCTCACATTTCCAAAGGTATCAGATAATTTTGAAGTATATAGCAACACTTCCAAGCATGGGCTAAGTTATGTGTTGATACAACATAGGAAGGTTATGACATATGTGTCTCAACTACTGAAGCAACATGAACATAATTACTCAATGAATGACTTAGAGCTAATTGGTGTAGTTTTTGCTCTTAAAATTTGGAGACACTATCAATATGGGATTTATTGTAAGTTCTATACTGACTACAAAAGCCTCAAGTACACCTTCACATACTAGGAGTTGAACTTAAGTAGTGCTGATGGTTAGAGTTGGATAAGAATTACAATCTAGAATTTACCTACCATGAGGGTAATGCTAATGTGGTGGTAGATGCGCTTAGCCAAAAGATGTCACATTCTATGAGCACAATTGTGCTTTTAGATCATTTGTGTCGAGAGCTCAATTAGTTAGAGGCTGAGTTGATTACTGTTGGTAGTTTGGAGGTAGGAATGAGTACAATTTCCATTATCCCTTTAATCTTTGAGGAGATCCAAGTTATTTAACTTGGTGGTGATAAGCTTGAGAAAATCAAGGGTAGTATTATAGAAGGTAAATCCAAGGGATTTCATATCCGCGAGAATGGTAGTGTCAGATACTTAGGTAGGTTGTATGGACCATAGGGATGTGTTGAGCTTAAGAGGAGGATCCTTGAAGAACATTGTACTTCTTATTCTATCTATCCTTGAGGGGATAAATTGTATAAGGATATAAAGAAGGTATATTGGTGGCCCCGTGACAAGCAACAGGTTGTGGAATTCATTGCCCAATGTTTGACCTATCAAAAGGTTAAGATTGAGCATAAGAGACCAGTAGGGTTTGTACAACCACTAGAAGTTCCATAATGGAAGTAGGGCAACATATCTATGAACTTTGCGGTTGGTCTTCCGAAGACCCATAGTGGATTTGATTATAGCTGGGTTATTATGGATTGTCTAACTAAGTTGGCAATATTCATACCAATGAAGATGACATGGAGTATGGATTAATTAACCAACTTTTGTAGGAAGCATGTTGTGAGACTGCATAGAGTCCCTAGAGATATCATTTTAGAACGAGAATCTAGATTCTTATCACACTTTGGGCAAAAGTTGCAAGGAATTTTTAGGTCGCAGCTCAAGATGAGTACTACTTTTCATCCAACTACAGATAATTCGATAGAGAGGACCATTCAGACTTGGAATGTGTGTTGAATTTTGGGGGCAGTTGGGAGGATCCCCTATAATTAGTTGAGTTCTCTTACAACAACAATTATTCATCTAGTATTAAGATGAAACTTTCTAAGGCCTTATACGGGAGGAAGTATAGTAATCCTTCATGATAGAAGAATATTAGTGAGATGGTCATGTTGGGACCTGAGATGATTGAAGAGACAATGAGGCACATTTGACTTATTCAAGACTGGATGAGAGTAGCCTAGGATCGGCATAAGAGCTATGTAGATTTGAGAAGACAAACTAATTGTTATGAGGTAGGCAATAGAGTCCTTTTGAGGGTCTCTCTTACCAAAGTATTCATGAGGTTTGGCAAAAAGGGTATGCTCAGCCCATGGCACATTAAACCATTCAAGAGTGTAGATCGTGTTGGTAAGGTCGCCTATCATTTATCGCTATTGGTTGAACTGTCACATGTGCACAATGTATTTAACGTATCCCATTTGAGGAAGTATATAGCGTATCCTTCTCATGTTATTCAACTAGAGTCATTAGAGCTTAATGAATCCTTAGCTTATAAGAACCACCAGTGAGCATTCTAGATACAAGGTTGGAGAGATGTGAATAAAGACTATTCAACTAATAAAGGTCCTTTGGTCATGGTATAGTGCCAAGGAGACTACTTAGGAGGCTGAGGAGGAGATTGGAGCAAAGTACCCAGAGTTATTCTTATAGTGTGTTTATAACCCGTTTTCATTATGGTGGTAGTAAACCCTTTTACCTAGTTGTGTTGATCCTAATGTGTGACTTGTTATGGATTAAATGATGTGACTGGATTGTTGATAGGTTTCAGGGATGCAACCTCTTTAAGGGGGTAGTGTAGGAATACCCCATATTTTTTTGAAAGTTATTAATTCAAAAAATTATGGTATTTAATAATATTTCATGGTCTTTGACATTGATTTAGAACTATGATTAGATTTGAATAAGATTGGAAAAACAAATCAAATAAGTTTTTAGGTGGACTAATTGACTGGTTCTATGAATCGATTGGCTGGTTCATCATTTCAACTAAAGGGTTTTTCACAACTAAACTAATCGACTAGTCGGTAGAATAGTTGAATGGTAAGCAAAACCAATCGTCTAGTTTTTTGAGCTTAGTACATTTTTTAAAACTTAATTTTTTGGAAAAATACCTTATACCTTTAACAATTCTTATGATGCATTTTGCCTGAAATACTCCCTCAAAATAATCTGAGAAGTTCGACTTGGATAATTGAGGGGGAAGAGGACCTTAGCTTTATCCTCTTCCCCCTCTCTCTTATGCACACTTCTAGAATTGTTGCTTTCATTCTAGACCTAATTCTATATAGCAGGGAGATTCCTCCCATGATGACTTTCCATTTCCCCTCTCATGTTTGGCATTTCTACACTAAATCAACTTACACCTCTCTAGAATCACCATTTTAGCCCTACAAGAAAGGTCAGTCTATCTTGGATGAAATTTGCCCATTTAACTTAAATTCAAATGGTTGGAATTAGGGTTTCTGATCTATACCTGACCATAGTTATGATTGTATCAATTTGTTATCGATAAATAGCCCTAATCACCCATTCTATTCACCTTTCTTTTAGCCACCAAAAATACCTTATCCCTTTAACACTTCCCTTTTTCCCTCTCCACTTTGAGCCTTACATTTCAATTCTTTTAATATTTTGATCCTTTCTGTAGTTCACTCTTGTTTTATTCATTAAGTAAGAAATTGATAGATTTAGGAGAAAGTTAATTTGAATTCAGTAGAATCTTCCTTTCTTTTCTCTTGGGTGTGGTATGTTTTTCTTTCCTTTCTAATTCAAGTTCTAATTTGTGAAAATTATTAGATGATTTTTGAATTTAAACTTTTTGTTTTTAAGCTTGGAAGTTGAGATTTCCTTCCAACTTAAGTTTTCCTCCTTAGTGGAGAATTTTTCCCAAACACCAAGGCATTATTAAATCTAAAATGTGGCTTGAATAAGCATATAAGGTGATGTATTCTATAAAATTTTGATTTTGTATGCTTACATTAGAATTTGGTTTTATATTGATGCATGTTTAGTATATTATAAATCTTGAGAAAAAGGTAAAGCATGATTCATTTTAGAAACTTGTTGAATTTTTCCATGTTGTTTTTTTGTTCCTTGATTCGGTTATGATAAAATTTTGGTGTGTAATTTGCATGAAAAAAATATATGTTATTTTTTTTAGAGTTATTCAATCTACTAGTCGTTACAACAGTGGACTGCTCCACCAAACCCATCGATTGGTAGGTCTATAGTGACCTTAGCTTTACTCTCTACTTAAACTTGTTGACTAGTTTGGCGAAACCAATGAACTAGTATATGATTAGTTGACTAGTTTTTCCAAGCTGATCAGCTAGTTTGAGGGATATCTAGGTTTGGCTAAGCCAAACCTATTGACTGGTTGGCCCAAACTGATCAACTGGTTCACCCAACCAATCTACTTTTTTGTACAACCAATTGACTAGTTCAGCTAATTTATGTTATTTTGATTCTCGGTTTGGATATGCCTTGACATTGTGCCTAACACTTTTATATGACTATTTAATAGGTAAAATACATATATCAACATGGATTAACAACCTAATGGTTGAATTAAATGAACCATGATTCATAACACGCTCAATGGGTGTTGTAAAGGTCTTAATGGATAAACCCAAATAAAAATATTTATGGCTTTGAAAGGGGTGGTGAATTATGGACTTTGTCTTGCATGGATTAATATAAGAGATTTGTTGATATTGTTTTAGAATCAATGGATATCCCAAACATAGTTGGGGATGGAAAGAGTTAACATGGAATAAGTATGTGAATGTCTTGCTTACACATTATATGGGCCTTGTGTGATCACGTAACCCTAAGAATAACATAGTAATAATTTAAAGCAAAAGATAATTGAATTGTGTATGGGTATGGGTTACTTGATTCTAGATTAGCTACTGAGGGTTAGTCAACCTTTGAGTGATATTAGTGGCTTCGAGGTTTGCTTTGGGGGGATCCTAGTAGATCCCAATGCCTTACCCACTCTAGACATTGATGATATTCTTGGGGGTATCGATACTAAAGGGTATGGTTACCTAGGTGGATTTTGGTTTCGGCCTAGACTTATGTCCATTTGTGGTTACTTAGCTTTGATCTGGACTTGTGTCCATTGGTCGTTACTTGGCTTCACCCAAAATTGTGTCCATTGGTGGTTACTTAGCTTTGGCCAGACTTTATGTCCTCTACTTTAGACAGACTTCCATGGTTTGTGAGACGATGGGGGTGGTGCATAGTATATTGCTCAATAATGATTGGAATGAGTAATTGGATAATAACTTAGATAAGTATTTAGATAATAATTTGAATAAGGATGTGGGTAAGATGAAAAATAAAAGAGAATGAACATGAAAGAGAAATAATAATTTTAAATGAATGATCTAATGGATTGTTCAAGTTGGAAAATAAATCCAATGAAAAATCATGTGAATGGATGGTAGAAACCCTCATTGTGACTTTAATAACTTTCTTAGTATTTGTATGTGACTACCTATGATGTTGTATTATGAAGACAATAATGATGCACCTTGAATTGCATAAGTTGTGCATAGCATTAAGTCTTGATGCATTACCTGACCACAATAGAATAGGTACATCTAACTATATGGCATTGACATGACTCATGTTAAGTATGATTTCTGCAATATGTTAAGATCTTGTATGCGTATAACTCTCGCTTAGGAGGTATCTTGGTTTACTCTATACATAGTGTATAGGTTTTAAAAAAAATTAACACTCCAAAACCATAATTTAAAAAATTATGCTAAAATATGAATTTATTATGAGATTAATTAAATATAATATTTTAATGAAATAATGGGAGTAATTAAGACAAAAAAAAAGAGGAAAATAGTAAAGAATTTAATTGAGGAAGATTAGGGTAATTTGTGAATTAAAATAGAATTTAGGAAGATTTACCCAAATTTTTTAATATTAATATAAAAAGGAATTTAATTATTATTTTATTTATTTTATTATTTTTAAATATTCAAAAATATCAAAAATATTCTAAATACCCTAACTACCCTATGTTCCTTTTTCTTTTTTCCCTTTTTCTTTTTTCCCTTTTTCCTTTTTCCTTTTTCATCCTTCTTTTTCTCCTTTCTCATTTTTCTTTTTTCTCCCCTGAATTGGGCCTTGCCATTCGGCCCAACTCCCCCTTCCTCTCTTCTCTCCCCTACGCAGCCCAACCCGCGTCATTCTTCTTCTTCTTTTTTCCTTTCTCCCTTCACCAAACCACTCTCCTTCTTTTCTTTCATTTCTTTTCCCCCAACTAGCCAGCCTAACTCCTCTTCTTCTTTCTCCTCCCTTCTCCTCATCCTCGTGTTGCAGGTCACATCTACAGCCTACCACCATCCTTACCACCATACCACCCGACCAACTACTCCTCTCTCTCTCTCCCCTATCCTTTTCCATCCCATTTCGAGCTAGGCCCCATCGCGTGCTCCCCTTCCTTTCCTTTTTCTCCCCTACTATGCCTTACCCCTTATCCTCTTCCCCCTTTTTCTTCTTCTCCCTCTCTTGGCCTATAAATACCCCATACCGACCCCCCCAAATTGCCCTCCTTTTCTCTACCTAGAAATTCTAGTACATTTTGCTACCGCCACTTTAGACACCACCTTAACCGCCGTCATGCAGCGACGCCACCGAAAACACCACCCAATCCCTTCCCTGCATAACCCTCCACCAAACTAAGCCACTTACCGCCCATAAATCCCTATACACAAAATCCCCTCCCCCGATTGTGAAAATTTGGCAGCTCAAGCTGCCCTTTGTACCCCATCATCTCCCCTCTCACAGCCATGTGTCGCCTCCTCCGCCACAATCACCACCTCCCCTACCACCCAATAAACCCAATAGAACCTCCTCTACCTTCCCCTACCCTTACTTCTCCCTTTCTCCCTCTCCTTCCTCCTCCCTCCTTCTCCACCACCCTCAGCCACCACAACCGCCGCCTACGCCACCACCTTACTGTGCCACCACCATCACTATAACCCTCTCGATCCAGATATTCTACCACCCCACAACCACCATCTCTCTCTCTCTCTCTCTTTTAAGTATAATTTATTTAGTATAATTATTATTATAACTTTATTATTTTTGTTGTTGTTGTTGTAATACCCCAAAATTCACTACTAAAAAATTTTATTTCATTTAAGATTTAGGCGAAAGCAATTAAATCAAAATTTGTGAATTTTCAGGGATGTTACCATCGTGATCAGCACAAGCCTGACCCCCAACCGTTCCCATACTAGCCACAAGGCCCAAGGAAATTAACAACCATCATAATTCAATTTCAAGACAAGGTTTCATAAAAGTGTTGGAACATATATAAAATAGAAATTAGAGTATGCGGGAAAAGGTTTACAACCTAGAGTACATGATTAAAATTTCTCAATAGGAATAAAGGTTATAGTACAATAAGAATTAAGTAAACCAGTACAAAATAAAGGGATATAGAAAAGGTAAATCCGGCCACAACACTATTGAATCACCTGGCCAAGTCCATGCTCAACATTCAGCCCCACCCCACCCAATGCCTCATAAGCATCAAAAGCATCAAGGACAGCATCACTAGCCTGCACAAACTCAGAGGGGCCTTCTACTCATGGGAATGAGCAATACCCATGAAAAGGGTAGTTAGTACGCTATGTACTAAGTAAGGTAACCATTCACTAAGGCCAACACACCAAGGCACATAATACCAATATGATGACATAACACCATACAATCATTTAAGATAAGTAAAGGCCAAGTTGTAGTACAGATAAACTAATTATTTAATCTCTGATCAATGCTCAATTCACACCATGCTTATTATCATTCCATGCGAGTGTGGGAACCCCACTATTATAGCTAGTGGACCGAATACATACAAGACATAATGCAATTGACCACTATTATTCATCGGTGGATCAGTCTCTAGGGCAAGATACTCCTAACCACTATTATTCACCGGTGAACCGGTCTGGCCCTGACTCTCATGGTATTTCACTATAAGTAGTTAGTGTCTTTCCCATGTCTTATCATAATTATGTTTGGTTTGTTGAGCACGGAATCCTCCACTATTGTAGCCGGTGGACGGGAAACATACAAGGCATAGTGCGCATGACCACTATTATTCACTAGTAGATAACTCTCCATGGCACCCCAGCTCCTAGCCACTATTATTTGCCGATAGACCGGTCTAGGCCCGGCTTAAAAATCTTTCTCTTTAAATGATTAGCATCTTACTGTGTCTTATTCAATAATTTTTCATCCTAGACATGCATGACTAAATCCATCTACACTTATCCTCCCAAGAGGGTCTATCCCATATCTTAATTCTTTTGCACCTCCTAACTCATTCTGACAACCTTTCCTTATTCCACTTGCTCATACTAGTGGCCCAACTCCTAAGTGTGTGTGTGTATCAAGGCCCACTACCCTGTACCCCTAAGTCCACTCACAATCTGACCCTAGGGTTTTCTCTAGAAACCCTAATTTGGGCCTATATAGCCCTCCTTCTCTACCTCACACAACCCAAACTATTTTAACACCCCACACATCACAACCCTTAGATTCAATCCTCATCATCTCACTTTACTCCCTCAAATATAAGTGTGACCACAATACCCTAGGTGGCTACACTAAACCCTATTTAGCCATGCCAAACCCTAGCATCCTCCTTTCCATATGTCACCCTTCCATTTCTCACCTTCCACTCTCGCTTTCCCATAATGCCCATGCTCACTCCACACATGATAATCCTCCATCTTCATCTCATACTCCACTCATCCTCATTTATTTTTCCTTTTTACCACCTTCTCAAATTAGGGTTTCCTCCCAAACCCTAACTCATTCTCCTAAGCACCTTTATACTATCCCACGTACTATTTTTCACCCAAAGCCGCCAATCACTCAAACAACTCTTCCATTACCTTCCTCACACCCCAAATCAACTTTTCACACATAAAGTTCACCCCCATATAGACTCTATCCGTCCCATGCAAACCATCAAAGTTTTCATGCAAAACCCTAAAATTTCCCATTCAAACCCTAGATTCTCCCACTATTCAATTTTATTTAAAGTCCCCTTTTTATTCATCCACTCATGGATCATGGAATACTTAGGTTGATCCCACATATGTTAGACAACTTATTTCCCCTTCGTCCTCTTATTTTCTTAGTTTTCTTTTTCATCTTTACATCCTATAATACCACATTAAATATCCTTTCATGCATGTCCTAAAGGGCCACATCACATCACATCACATTTCAGCACATATACATATTAAACACGTGCCATAAGAAAGAACATAAGCATATCTCAACTCCAAGCTACGCTACACATAAAATAGTTATAACAATAGCACAAGATCAACAACATGTCCTTAACGCATGGCATCCAAGGCATATCACATAGCACACATAAGGCCTTAGCTACACCTTAACCTAGCATGCACCAGTATTGGATCACGCTCCTACACCTCCTCAAGATTTTGACTGGTTTCACCTATAAGAGAGAAAACTATGGATTAGTTTCACTCCTACCAAAAATAATATTATTTCCTATTTTATTCTAAGATTAGGTTTACTATTATTAAAGGAAACTTTACTAGTGAAAAATAGGGTTTTTATCCTCAAGTTAGCCTACTAGATTATTACTAGTCAAAATAAGTTTATGTTAACATTTATAGCCATATTTATATTATTAAATCTAATAGCTTTATTTCTTCTAATAATAGTACTAGCACTTGTTATAGTAAAAATAGTGATATTAATAATAATAGTAATACTAATACTCTTAGTACTAGAAACCCTACTATTTTTAAGGCTAAGGCTAATAATAGGGTTAGGGATAAAATAATGATATAATAATAGTAATACTAGAAAATACTAATATTGTTAAGGACAAGATTAATAATAGTATTAATATTTGAAATAATTGTAATATAAAGGTTCGAATATTTTTACCATAATAATAATAATAGTAGTAGTAGTAGTAGTAGTAGTAGTAGTAGTAGTAGTAGTAGTAGTAAAAATGTTAAGACAAATATTAGTAAGATTAATATTCGAATAATAATTATTATTAATAATATTTAAACACTCTTAGGGTTTTGACCCCTTAATAATAATAATAAATATATTCCGAGGCTGTAAATAATAATAAATATGATAAATAATAATAATAATAATAATAATAATAATAATAATAATACAATTAAAATGGATAAGGCTTGCATAATTATGGTTTAAGGGTTGAGAAGGGTTAGGGTACCATCTAGGGTCGGTGGTGACCGGCGGCATTGGTGGTGGTGCACAGCGGTGGTGAGGAAAGAGGGAGAAAACAAGGATAGTTGATTGTTGGGAATAGGAGAGGGATAATAAAGGTGGAAGTTGGGGTGGTTGAGGTTTCCCAAGTTGAGAGGGTTGAAATAGGGATGGTGGCGCGGCCAAAGGTAGATGTGTAGACAGCGACCCTGTGGTGGCCGAAGGTAGTGGAAAGAGAGGAAGGGAGGATGAGAGGGAGGAAGGGGAAAAGGAGGGTAGGGGAGGTAGACGAAGGTCTACAGGGAATTTTAAAATATATAAGAGGTGGTGGATGCGGTGAGAGTGGTGGTAAATGGTGGTGTGAAGGGCAGTGGGGGAAGGAAGTGTAGCTGCTTGGGATGGGTACTTTGCATGGCTACGGGGCTCGTGCAAGGAAAATTGAGGGTGGAGGGTGGCGTAGTTAGGTAGAGGGTGATGTAAGGAGTGGCACTATGGGTGGCTCAAGTAGTAGCGCTGGGCGACGGCGACGGTGACGGTGACGGGAAGGGCATTTGATCGGGCGGTGGCATAAGGGTCAAGATGTTCTAGGCCACGAAAGAAAATTTGACTCCAGGTTGCCTATAAGGTATTTATAGATCAAAAAGGAAGGGAAAACAATAGAGGGAAGTGGGAAATAGGGGAAAATGGGATAGGGCACAGCGACCGACAGTGGTAGGGAAGTGTAGGTCTGCCGTGGTAGGGCTATGGTTGACGGTGGGAGAAGAAAATAGGCAGGGGAGGGAAAGGTCGGTAAGGTCAATGGGATAGAAAGTTGATGGGAAAGAGAGGGAAAGGTTGGTTGGTCAATGGTGGCCAACGGAAATCAAGCCGCAGGTCTAGGAAGGGAGTTTGCATATCCCAAAGGGGGGTTAGGGAAGAAGATAGGGGAAGGGGTTGGACTAGGTGGTCTAGGGGAAAGAAAGAAAAGAAAGAAAAAAAATAGGGGGAACCGGCCGGCTAGGAGGGAGGTGACTGTGGCGTAGGCTTGGGCCATGCAGGAGGAAGGGAGAGGGGTTGGGCCACAGGCTGGGCTAGCCTAGGTTGGGGAAGGGGAGGGGAAGAAATAAAAATAAAAGGGAGAGGAAGGAAAGAAAAGGAAAGAGAAGAGAGGAAAAAGAAAAGAAAAAATATATGAGTTGGGGTTATTTAAAATATTTTGGGTATTTTAGGATATTTAAAAATAATAATATTTTAATAAAATCATAATTAAATTCTCTTTTTAGGTAAATTTAGGACTTTTGAAAAAAAAAATATAAATTCCATTTTAATTAGCAAAACACCCTAATTTTCTCCAATTATATTATTTATAAATTTTCTATTGATTTCATCCTAATTAATTCCTCTTACATTAGTAAAATAATTTATTTAATTAAATTTCATAATAAAACCTTAATTAGCTATAATTTCTTAAATTAGGATTTTGGGGTATTACTACTACTACTACTACTACTACTACTACTACTACTAATACTACTACTACTATTCTTATTAAAGTTATTATCATTGTTATTCCTAATATTGTTACTATTATTGACTAATATATCTACCTAACCCTATTTTGGCTAATAATATCCTTATTTTTACTACAAAAGTTATTATTATCACTAACACTAGATCACAATAGAGGTAAGTAGGAAATAATGGAAATGTTAATAAGAGGGAATTTAACCCTAGTGTTTCCCCTCTTATAGGTGAGCAAAGTCTGACCCCTAAGGAGGTGTAGGAGCATGCTCCAAGCCTAGTGTCATTTTAGGTAAGGATATATTTAAGGCCAAATATGTTTATTATGTATATTATATGTTATGTGTGAAGGATATATGTGTGTACCTTATTTGGTTATGAACTATGTATTTGTAGCACAGCTTGCTAAGAGTGGGGCTAAGGTAAGTAGTATGTGTTCTTTTGATGACATGTGTAACCTGATAATGTCTCTTATGTCTTGTGGTGCTTATGTAATATGGCCCTTTATGACATGCATGCTAGGAGGCGTTAAATGATATTATGTGGTGGTGAAAAGATGAAAGGGGTAAAGGAAGTGAGTTGACTAGAGGGAAGTAAGAATAGCCTAAGTATCTCATGACTTATGGGTGGACAAATAAAAGGATAATATCAATAAAATGAGAGAGAGTGAAGTGAATCTTGCATGGGGATTATAGGGCTTGCATAGGGTGGATAGTATTTACATGGGGATGATATTTACATGGGAAAAGTTTACTTGAGGATTAAGTAAGGTGAGGGAAGAGTTGTTGGGGTGATTGGAGTCCATAGGTGGAAAATAATACGTGGGTTGGTATAAGGGTACATGGGAGGACTTAGCTAGGGTTTGGGAGGAAAAGCCTAAGTGGAGGAAATTATAGAATGGAGAAATAATGGGAAGGGTTGGATTATGGAGTGAGAGTGGAAGGATATCACATGGAGGGTGAATGTGTGTCATGTGGAAGAGGGAATGGTAAATAAGAGTGACGAAGGGACAACATATGAGAAAATAGAGGTGCCAGGGTTTAGGGTGGCCAACTAGGGTTTTGTGGCCATATGTGCAAAATGGGAAGTAAAGTGGGATGCTTGGGGATGTATCAAGTGAGGTGATGAATTGGGGGCAAGGAAAGCATGGGTTGTGTGAGATAGAGGAAGGTTGGGCCATATAAGCCAGATTAGGATTTTCTATGGAAAACCCTAGAGGGCGATAGTGAGTTGACCCAGAGATGTGGGAAAGTGTGCCTCGACTCACACACGTAGGATTTGAGTATTCATGGTAAGTAAGGAAAAGGGGGACAGGGTGTTTAGATGTACTAGAAGGTTAGGAGTCCCTAGATATGGGATAGTCTTTTAGGAGAGTCAGAGTAAACAGGTTATGTGAGTGGGAAATGCAAGGGGCATACATGTATAGGGTGAAAGTATCTATTGAATAAGACATGGATAAGACAATAAACATTTAAAGTGGAAGATTATTGAGCCGGACCCAGACTGATCTACCAGCATAATACTGGTCAGGTGTAGGGTGCCTTAGAGACTAATCTGCATGCAAATAATAGTGGCTAGGTGCGTGTTACTCTGGATGTTTTCGATTCATGGGCTAAAACAGTGGGGGATCCCAAGCTCAACAAACCAAACTTTAATTTATGCTAATACATGGGAAAGATACTAATTAGTTATAGTGGAACACCATAAGAGTCGGGGCCAGACCGATCCATCGGCATAATAATGGCTAGGTGCAAGGTGCCTTAGAGACCGATCCACCAGCGAATAATAGTGGACAGGATCATTCTATCCTGGATGTTTCGGATCCACTAGCTATAATAGTAGGGTTCCCATACTCACATGGACTTATAAAGAAAATGGTGTGAAATGGGTAAGAGATCTAATGATTATGTTTAACCGGACAGAATCATTGCTTGTATTATCTATCTTTCATGTATGGCTTATCTACATGGTTGCTTTCTTTTTTTATCTATATTTCCTATTTGGCCTTAGCTACATAGTTACATTGCTCAGTACGTAGTATACTAATCATCTGTTTCATAGGTGTTGCTCATTCCCACGAGTAGAGGGCCCTTTTGAGTTGGTGTAGGTAGGAGACGTTGTGTTTGATGCCTATGATGCATTCGAAGCATCGGGCTAGGCTGAGTGTTTATCTTTTGGGACTTGGCATGGTGCCTAAAAGCAATGTAGTCCAAAATCTTCTTTATTCAACTTTTATCTTACTGTTTGTGTTATTCTTTCCCCTTAAGGGCTTTGGCTATGTAACTATTTTTAGTTTGTAATAATTTTTAATCACGCACTCTGATTTTCTCTTTATGAATCTTTTGGATTTCTATGGTTCTATATCCTAAGTGAGTTTAATGTCTTGCAAAATTATTTTTTTACCTTGTGGTTGGTGTGAGGCTGGCTGGGGGCCAGGCTTGTACTAATCACGGCGTCGCACCCCCCGATGCTAGTGTATGTTTTTAATTAAAAGAAAATTTTTCAATTGTGATATTTTTGGGGTGTTACAATTCATTTCAATATTTGAAGCAATGTCTAACTATAATTCTAGTTTTAACTCTACCATTATGATTAGATAGGTTTAATGTTTATAATGACACATTAAAGCACAAAGTGGGTTGCATGATAATGAAGCATGGTAGGGTGGTAGCTTAAGTTTCTTATTAGTTGAGGCATCATGACCATAACTACTTCTCCTATGATTTAGAATTATTTGATGTTCTCTACACGCTAACGACCTAAAGGCACTATCTATATAGAACAAAATGTAGGTTCTTCACCAACCACAAGAGCCTCAAGTATATATTTACTCAAAAGGAGTTGAATATAAATATAAGGCAATGGAGATGGATATCATTGGTGAATATTGTGGTATCAAGTTGATCAACTATAAGGTTAAGGCCAATGTTGTTGAAAATGCCTTGAATAGGAAGCCATCATACTTGTTAACTTCTTATGTGATGGCTAATTAGGTCCTTAAAGAGCTTAGTGAGATTGGGATAGATATGATTTAGTAAGGTGAATTAAAGGTCCAAATGAGTGTTGTGACAATCAAATTGACTATATTTGATGAGATTCCAATAACGTAACCGAGGGATGTCAAGCTAAAATAGTAGGAGATATAGGATAGTGGAGCTAAGGGATTTCAGACTCGTGAGGATAGTAGCATCCACTATAGGGGTCACTGGTGTGTATTCTACAGATATGTTGAGTTAAAAATTATATTATTGAGGAGGGTTATTATACTCCATGTTTTGTCTACCATAAGGGAGATAAGTTATACAATACCTCAATAGGATCTACTTGTGGACTAACATGAAGTGAGAGGTGGCATGTTCATACCAAGATGTCTGACTCATCAAATGGTTAATATAGAGTGCTGTAAACTTACACAATTTGTTTAGCCTCTGGATGTTCCAAGATGAAAGTGGGAGTCCATCTCCATGGATTTTATAAGCTAATTACCAAGGGTGCATAGTTCATGTGATACAATTTGGATCATCAATGATGGGTTTATTAAATTAGTAGTTTTTGTGCCAATGAAGTAAACATGGAGTATGCATTGGTAAGTAGATGAATACATAAAGTTTGGGGTGATTCGGTATAGTACACTTACTAACATAGTCTTGGATAGGGATTTGATATTTCTTTTACACTTCTAAGGCAAGATGTAGGAGACTATGGGTACAAAGTTGAGGATGAGTAATTCCTTCCACTCAGTTACATATAGGTAGACAAAGAGGAAGATCCAAACTCTTGAGGATATGTTGGTTAACAATGTTTTTTTTACTTTTGAGGTAGTTGTGATAATTACCTACACTTGGTGGGGTTCTCGTAAAATAATAGAAATCGCACTATCATTGAGATGACACTCTTTCAGGCACGATATGGATGTAGGGGTCAGACATTATTATGTTGGAGTGACATCAGGGCTTGATCTGATTAAGGAGATGACTCGGTAGGTTTATTTTATTTAGGAGTGAATGAGGGCATCTCAAAAGTAAAAATAAGGTTTATTCTTATAAAAGATAATGTAGTGATGATTTTGAGTTGGAGATAGAGTTTTATTAAGGGTATTACCCACTAAAGGGTGTAGAGGTTTGGTATAAAGGGAAAGATAAGCCCAAGGTACATTGGACCTTATGAGATCTTTAACAAAGTTGGCAAGGTCATATACTACCTACCACTTCAACTAAAGTTAGCTTGAGAGCACAACGTCTTTTAAATCTCATGGTAAGAAACTATGTTGCTAATATTTTCCATGTGATTAGACCTAATATGATCAATCTTGATGACTCATTGACATATAAGGTAATTCCCCTACTAATTCATGGCACTAAGGTGTGATGGACCCACACAAACTCTATTTCACTTATGAAGATCATCTAGAGGTGCCATAGAGCAAAAGATATAACTTGGGAGATAAAGAAGGACATATATGAAACACATATTGAGCTCTTTAGCATAAGTATGATAGGATTTTAGGGTTCTCCTACTTTTATGGGGATATTACCCAATAGTGTTGTACCAAATTCCATAGATTTAACCACCAAGATCACCTTCATTACATCCTTCTTCTCTTTTTTGTCAATATTCACTCATTCACTTTGGGGATGAAGTATTTTTTTTTTAATGGGGTAGTGATCTAATACCCCAAATTCAACCTAACTCTAATCCTGGGTAAATAGTTTCTTGACCTTTCCCTAATTATTTAATTCTAACTTTAACCCTAAACTTTTCCTTTTTATTTTTCATTTTTACTTCTTCCTTTCTTCTTCCTTTATTTCTCTTTAGTTTTTCTCTTATTCTTCTCCCCTACATGACCTTCCCCCTTACTTAATTAACGTGTTTTAATATGGTTAATGAAACCAAACCCCCAACCATAACCAAACCTTAACTCCATTATCTTTACATACCTTCATTCAAGTGTTTTTCATGCTAAATCCCACCTCATTCCTTATGTTTTGACTCTCTTCAACCTACACCTCTTCTCAATTTCCCAACTTTCTTAAGCTACACATTTTTCATGCCACCCATCAACCATACACCCTTTGCTCCTTCCCTCCTTCTACTATTTATTATTCCACCATCCTAATCCCTAATCTATTATTTTTTTCCCTAACTTTATTCTTCCTTTTATACATCATAGTTCCACCATTTTGTAATATTAAGATCCATATAGCATAACCACCTCACATTGCACCATTATATGTATCCTAAGCACTTTACATTATACACCCTTGGTAGTGTGAAAAGCCCATACAATAAAACCACCCTTAAGCCCAACCTTCCTATGACAACACCAACTAACCTTTATGCATCACAACCCAACCAACATAAGCATCTCATGTTGTGCCTGTCCTTCAATGTCAACACCTCACAATATGCTCCTTTGTCAATATGAAGACCTCACACTATACCCCTTAACCAATGTGGCTTCCTTAGGTAATTCAACCCTCCTCTTTTCCTTGCTCTTTTCTTTCCTCCTTTACCTAACCTTTCCATATTTTTTCCTACATTTATAACCATGGTTTTTTCTTATATTTTATGTGATCTTCCTATGGTCTTAGAGGAGGAAACTTAGGGCTATGTTTTTACTTGGAGAAAAGCTATATTTAGGTAATGATATATCTCATTAGTTAAGAGGTTTTGATGTTATATGATCAATTCATGTAATGTTATGTTAATATATTTCCATTACTTGAAACTATTTTGGTACATTTATACTTATGAATTCATTTTCTTGGCATTATTTATTCATCTTATTTATCGTAATATGAAAAGAATGATAGTTACATGAAAGTGTGAGCTTTTGTATTACTACTTATTATAAGCCTTATCTTATAAACCAAACATGGTGGCATGATATTTTATGTTAATTGAGCTATATAGTATATGTATAAATAAAAATTATCACAATGGAATATGTTGGGGATGAGAAGTTGATAATTTTGGGTCTCGTAGAGTTTCGGTGACATGTTTGTGGTAGTCCCCAATATTAAGGATATTTTGGGTCCTTTTATTATTATTTTGGAAAATGAAGATGGAATGGTAATCATTAACGGTTTTTTAATTTAATTTCAGCATAGGATGTTATAGTGTAGGTTAATTATGACACAGGCAAAGTAAAAAAGGAAATTACAATCGTTTGGGTAAGATAGGGGTATTTTGTTGAGTTTGGGTTATATATGGAATATTAGTATTTCTGAAGTGTTATTACATTTAAGTATGCTAATTTACTTAAGGTTAACAATTGGGTTAATTATGAGTACCATAGTCTTGCTAAAATGTGAAAATGACCTAATTTAGGAATAGGGACATGCTTATTACCACATGTACAAGACATTAGAGTTGGACCTTAATTTTTAAATATGGTGTTAATAGTAACATGTTATAACAATGTGTTAAATTTTGTCATTGGTGGAGTATATTAGAAGGAGTTACACTTGTTGTGGGAAATTAGGGTTTTATATAAGCGTTGGGGTTTTCCCCCTTGGTGAATTATCTAAATTACTTTTTGTTATGTTTCAAGTGCCTCGTATGTTTATGTTAAATGTGCATGATATAAATGAGACAATAAATAGTGTAATAATATATTAATATTTAAATGGAAATATCACGTGATTTGGGATCGGGTCGTACATATCCGCTCCACTAGATAAGAATAATAACTAGGAGTGTTACACCCTTTTATTTGTAGATGTTTGTTCCATTGGAAAAGAATACTAGCGAGGAGAATTTTCCTTGGAGTTTATTCCTATCTATTCAATTAGATGAGAATAGTGGCTAAGAATGTTCTCCCTTAAGAGTTATGCATATCTATTCTTTTAACCAGAATAGTAGGATCCCTAAATTCAATGTGATTAAGTAAATGGATCTTAAGCGAACCTAATATGGAACTTTGTTTTAGTTCCTTTCTCGAGTTATCTCATGTTAATTAATATCCATATTTAGACCTTTCGTATGATCTTATGTGTGTTTATTATCCCTTTATTATAATTATATTATTACCTTACCCAATATGCAAGTATTGACCATTCTTTTCATGGTTCCTCCTCATTCCCACGAGCAGAAAAGCCATGTTTTGATGTTCAGGTTACTAAGCATTACCTTAATGATTTTGGGCAATATCGGAGCCCAAAAAGGGCCATTTTGGCCTCTAAATTGAGGTTTTTTTGTTACATACAAGTGATATAACCTTTTTAGAGCCTTTTTTACAAATTGAATCTTTAATATAGACTATCCTGAAAACCTTTTTCATATTCTAGGGTATGATGGTGTTATATAACCTCTTGATTAAAGTGGTAATACATGTTGCCTACCTTTGTATTATTTTGTATGCAGGGTAATACATGTTTTCAGTTATTGTTTATCTCTTTATCCTCTATTGTAATTATGGATGAGATAAGAGCTTTAGGTACCTCCAAAATTGAAGATCTTCGAGACAAAGGAACTTAAATGATGATGATGATGATGAAATTGAAGTTTTTAAGGGTTCAAGTGAAGAAGACGAGCAATGGATCTTATAGTCTAGAATAGATTGGTCAACATAGATCCAAGCCATGTATGTTTGCTTTTCCATATTTTTCTATTAATGAATCATGGCATACCTAATGGCTAACTGTATATTAATTGAAACATGGGTGTTGTAGTTTTTCACCGATGACTATGCATGAGGCCAGCAATATAATGTTGATGAAATTGATGAAGTTAGAGATCAAAGGGCCAATCAAGAGCACTCGTTCATTCGGTATTAGGTTTGTATTCTACATGCATTTTTAGGTTTGTATTTCGTCTACTAGCCTAGATCTGTGAACTCTTTACTTTGGGGTGTAGAGCTACCAAGTTGTGGTATGCCCACTAATTTTATTGCTAAGTATAGTTGGTGTATTGAGACATGCATACCAATTATAGATTGATTGAAATTATGGTGTGATTGCAGATTTGGTATGAATTGATGTTGTTTTACATTGCAGATTTGGTATGAATTGATGTTGTTTTACATTGCAGATTTGGTAATTGTTTTAACATACAACTGTGTATGTGGGCAAGAACAATACTGCAAAAAAAAAAGTGGAGTTTTAATTACGGTTCTTATAAAAACCGTTATTAAAACCTTGTTTTAATAACGGTTCTGATGAAAACCGTTATTAAAATGTAGGTTTTAATAACGGTTCTTCTAAAACCGTTATTAAAACTCCAGTTTTTAATAACAGTTTTTCATAAGAACCGTTATTAAAACCTACGTTTTAATAACGGTTTTTATAAGAACCGTTATTAAAACCTACATTTTAATAACGGTTTTTAAGTAAAAACTGTTATTAAATATGAAGTTTACGCACATATTCGCGGGTTTTTGTGTATTTTTCATGACGGTTATGAACCGTTATTAAAGATTTAATAACGGGCGATTCAATAACGGTTGAAAACCGTTATTAAAACTATAAAATAACCGTTATTAAAACCCCTTTCCGTGGTAGTGTGATAAAAAGGACCGATTCAACAATCGAAGGATGGTGTCCAGGATACCATGCACTTGATACTTGAATATTATGCCACAATTTGAAAAAATTATTAAATAATTAACAAAGTAAGGACATGGTCCATTGTGTAAGCAACCATTAAAAGGAAAGAAATGGATGGTATGGATGTTGATGCAAATTGAACATGAATGATGCATGGAAACCATTTTAGGAAGTCCAAAAAATTGGAATTGAGATTTGAGGTGGAAAAGGTAAGGTATTGTGACTAGTGAACTTTGTTTTAACTATAATAAATACCTAGTGACATATGTATATTATAGAAAATTATCTTAAGTAGTGTAGAGCATGTGATCACAACACAACTTTGATATTTCATTTTTGCATAGTTATTAATTATTTTATTTTTTATTTATCGCATATTTAATTATTTTAAGATGAAAATTTATTATTAGAAACAAAATATAGTTACAATGTGACACTGAAACATTAAAATACCCTAGCAAAAGAGGCTAAAAACAAATCAATAAGAAAAAGGTCGTACTCATATACTTAGGAAAAAGAAAAAATGCCCTATTTTTTCAATTTGTGATGGTGGTGCACTTAAAGATTTGATTAGTGTTCTAAAATTGTCAGAAGTTAATTTTGTCAATTTTAATAAGAATTCAATCTAATTTCATTTCATCTAAGTTCCAAATCATACTATTGTACGATCATACCAACTCGACCTGATTTACATCTAACACATATACTGACTAGAACCTATCCCGAAGTTTATAAACTCGAATCAAACTTGAAAAAGATCCGATCCCAAAAAATTCAACAGACCTAAATTCATTATAATTTGATTATTATCCAAACCATCACTAATCCAAACCAAATCCAAACTCAACATAAAGCAACACAATTCAAAATATACCCAAATTGAATAAGATTCAAACTCAATATAATTATATAATAATTCAATATTAACCCAAACCAAATAATTTGTTTACCACCTCTACAAACCATGATCGCTTTCTCAAAGTATAAGTAAACTGTCGAGCTTAAGCCCTAAAAGTTCCCTTAAAAAGAGAGATTCACCAACAATCTGCGAAACGGTAGATTATTGTCTCTTTGACTCCATTCTACTAAAAAATAGGTTGGGTAGATCAATTATGATGCTGGCCACTTCATTTGAACGTGATATAAAATTATTGACCGCTGATTAACAATTTATATGGGCGTCTGAAAAGTCAGAAACAACGGTATAACATAAAGGATCCTAGAGCACCTGGTTTTCTCTAAAAGCTTTGTCATCCATCGATTTATTCTTGTATAGTACTGTAGTATATGGTTATCATGAAGCATCATGTCCGTTCAAACAATTACTTTTAGAAATTATTGCCTTCGACTTTCTGAAAATCTTTATTTAACAATAGCAGGTAACTAATTTGACGACGACCTAGATTTTGTTTCAGAAAATCTCGACTTTCTGAAAATTTAGATTTTTTTTACTCTTAGAAATTCTTAATGACTAATGAAGACAGTTAAAAAGACTAAAACACTATTATTTACTAGCACCATTATACACCATATGTCTTAACACGTAAAATAATTACATCATATGTCTTAACACGTAAAAGACATTGACATGAACTTTGAACTTAATTTTATTTTTTTTATAGTAAATAACTACATATCCTCAAAAGGAGAAACCCTATCTTTCAAGCCTCCTCACCCTTAGTAGTAAAATATAGTTAAACAAGTAAATTATATCATATGTCTTAAAAATATAAGAGACAAGAGTTTACCAACTAGAGAGCGAATTTAAAATAGAATTGATGACCTGACGAGGGCACCCATTTTTTAATTAATAGAATTTCATGGTCTTCTACTTCTTAATTATGTGCCAATCACAACTAAATACATATCCTTAGTCTATAGGTCATGGCTAGCAACTTATTTATTTTGTTCCTATGCCTAATTAATTGAATGTTGATCATGGAGGTCATAGGGTATAAAAGAAATGTGATTGGATGAAAGTGCAAAATCTTTGGATGCATAAAATTAGAATTTCGATTCTCACCTTTTCTTATGCAATATAGTGCCCAAAATATATGGTCTTCCATGACCTATAAAAGTATTCATTTTATAATAATTGTAATTGGGATTGTGTGGTTCTTATTTAAAGGTCCTTCCACTAATCAAAACACGTGAGAGTAAGGAAAATAAAGCTTACCTACCAAGTTATCTTTTTTGTATTATCTTATTTTTATCCAAATTCGAAATTTGAAATTTACAAAAACTGATGGAATTTTTATAATTTTGTTCTTCTCTAAGCAGGATAGGTTGAGCAGATGTTTAATGTATTGGATGTATAATAGACTTTACAAAAGGAATGAGTTTATTTGTCATTACTTAATATTGTGTATGTTGTTCCTAATGGTCTTTGTGTAAGCTTATTTGTTTTTATTTTGTTGTTGTTTTCAAAAATGTCCAACAGTCTTCTACCTGTTATATATTTTATTTTTCTTTATCTATATGTCTATCTCACAAACACATTGATGTGTAATATTGTCGGTCATTCTTTTCAAGATGTAACTTGTGTATATTATTTTCTATTATGATCTTTTTGGTTAACATGTTTAATGTATAGTTAAGACCATCACTGTATAATAGAAATTTGACTTGTCTATTCCATGGAAGTGGCTAACATAGTTGGTAAATTTTTAAAGGGAGTAATAATTTCTATTTTTTCTTAACTAGAATTATTAAATCTGGAATGCCGGTCCGAAAGACAGTATTTGATCTAAAAATCTCCCTGGCATGCTCAACTACATAAAATAGGATAATTTATTGTCCTCTATTGCACAATATATTTCCCTATTCCTCATCCCTCATTTTACTCCAATACATATGAGGTTTTGTGTCTTTTTTTATACATCTTAAATTATAATACAACTCCCTTACTCTTGTTATCTTCTATTTCCTCTAAAAAAAATTCTCAATATTTTCTCATCTTTAATTCTTAATTATATACCTTAATAACCACTCGTTTCACAAGACACACACAACAAGATAAAAATGGTATTTTTTCCATCCTAAATTCATAAATTATTTTATTTATTTATCCTTATATAGATATAAAAAGAAGCATCCTTATATATGCTCAAGAAAAAAAAAACTTTTCTTTTGGGTGGAAATAGACCGAAGATTAGAGAAGTGACAGGAGGAAAAAGAGATTCTTAAACATAGTAGCGATTCTTATGGGTTAAAAAAAAATTATTCATTACCAAATGATGCCAGGATAAAAGATGATTAGCTATTTACCATTGTTTATGTCGGCCTTGACTAATGAAACATTTGCCATCTGAATCCCATCAGCTAAAGCTATCGACTACCGAGTTCCGACCATGATCCGTAGCCCATGGGCTTTGTCGTGTGGGTCTTGTCACATGTTCCCCCATGTCTTGTCAATGATGCTTTTATTTATTTTATTGTTTTGTAAACTATTAATGTATAGTTTGAGCTGGCTAGATAGTAGGCCCGAAATACATTTAGGCGCTGCTGAAGTTTGGGCGTCGCAACTCGCAAAATACTCTTTGACGTCACTATTGGGCCATGTTGCTCCAGTCTGTAAGCAATTTGTATTTCGGTTGGAGCTTAAGCAATTAGAGTCTATCTTTGGTTCAGTAAGAATGGCCCACAATATCGGGTTGATGATGGATAAGGCTTCGGCATGCAGGTAATGAACGTAGTTGGAACTGGGAACATATATAAGCTTTATATATATATATATATATGCCAGGTAATGTATGTAGTTGGAACTTGGAACATATATAAGCTTTATATATATATATATATATATTTATATATATATTACACTTATTTTAACAAATAAATATATTTAATATAATTAAGCTAGAGCCAAGGAGTTAAAAAAAATAGCAGTATCCAACTTGGGCATATTTAAGAAAGCAATTGTGATTGGATTTTTCAGTTAATTATTTTATCTTATTTAGAAAATCAAATTAACTATAGGCGAGCTAAACTATGATAAGTTCTAGTTGAAATCTCAAACACTTATACAAACCAAACGATATTATAAGTTAATTATTTGATCACATCACATAGTAGCAGCAATAGTAGTAGTAGTAGTAATAATTTTCAGCACCTTATAATGTGTTATCGAGTTGGTTCAAACCTTGATTATAGTACCTAATTAGGTATGTAACACATTTTTCAAATTTATACTATTGAATTTTATTCTATATATGTTAATTTTTAAAGTTTTTGTTAATCATTTCTTTCGTTTGTGAAAAAATATATTTTAATGCAATTCTTTCAATTTCTGCATTTTCATTCTTATGAACCTATTCAAAATTTACAAATCAATCCAAAACTATTTTTGAGTTCATCCATCTATTCCTTTTATCAATGTTTTATCCCATTCCTTTTGATTCATTAAATTACAAAAAAGGGGTTTAGATTACCATACGATTATAGCTATTTTGTTAATTTTGATCTATTGGTTATCAAATGAATTATGAGACAAAATATTTTTATATAATTGGTTTTATAAAAAAAAATTACATCAATCTATGATAATTTAAACCTTGTCATTCGTTTTGTGTATTTATGAAAAAATGAGTTTCCATGATTTGTTCACTTTTTTCATTTTCTTTTTCATATTCCATCTGTCAAATTCAAACCAACTTCAATACCTGATATTTTTATATATTTTTTTCATTAAATTATTATGCACTTTTCATACAACTTTCATACTTTTTAGAATTTAATTGTTATTTTCCCAATAAGTGTCCACTATTAGTTTTTCTTACAACTTAATAATTCAAAATAAATTACAATTAATCCTCTAACCATTATTTTAATTATAACTAGCTTTCTTATCAAAAGAAATTATAATCTAACTTAGTTAATTGTCACCCAACCAAAAAGTGCACCAAAGTACCATAATTATGATTTTATAACATTTGCTTTACACGCTCAATCATAGATTAATTTGTCTCTTACACCCTTAATCCTACCACTCAAGTGAGTCATAAATAATATAATAAAAAAAACTCACTTCACACTCTTCCCTATAAAATCTTAGTTTATATTTTATCTTATCGCTCATGTCATTACAAATTTTAGATAAAATCATGAAAATGCAACACAAAATGAAGTTGATTTTATGTCCAACTTCTAGCACCTTGTTTTCTCTTATTCTCTAGTTGTCCTCTTCCTTTTCTTATCTTTTTATTTTTTTATTGTAAAGATTGCAATGCATATCCCTCTAAACTCTAGCCTCTTCTTCCTATCTTTCCATTCATCTCTCACCCCTCCCTGACAAACTACAAACTATAGGTGAAAGTGTAATACTATCTTATAAAATCTTTCAAAATGTGTTTAAAATTATGTTGGTATAAAATAAATTAGTCTTGATTTTGAAAAGGGCTTGAAATTCTTATAGAAATGTGAATTTCATACATATCTATTGACTGGTTTATTTAACCGATCGACGAATACACTCATAGATTGGCAATTTTATTCTTGACAAACTAGTCAACTGGTTTGCTTAAACCAATCAATTGGTTATCACGCAATTTCAAATCCTTTTATGATTTTGATTCGAATCTCCTTATAATATTTATGAAAACTTATAATTATAATATGCTTGTGCTAATGAGCATATTTTGGTTCTTTGGGATTATTTTTATATTATTTAGATTATTCTATGAATTGATTTAGTTAATTTTTCTAAAAAGTACTTTTTGAGGCACACCTCACTTTCTCTCTTCTCCCTCACCTTCCTCTCTCTCTTCTGACACCTAGGTCACTTGTTTGACTTTTTGTACCTCATTCTTGACTCACCAACCTTCTTCCATATCTCTTCTTGGTTACACTCAACCTCCATTACACCATCATATCTGTTATTACCCCTTGGTTGCCCACATTGAACCATACAAGTCTTGTCTCTCTCCCTCCCATGGATTTCTACTACCATTACTTCTATACCCTCTTTCCTAATTCATTTAATTTCTTACCTATTTTTCTCTCTACCTTCTTCCTCTCACTTAACAAAATTTGCTTAGTATTGAGTATTCTCCATTTTTCTTCCTTTTTCCTCTCTACTGAGAAAATAGAGGCCTGATCTTCTTTTATTCCTTACTTAGTTGATCATTATCTCTCTTTTCATCTTCTTATTTTGGCTTTAGTTATCCCTTTTTTCTCTTAAGTAATGAAGGATTAAGGTTTCATAAATGTTATGGCTTATAGCTTCATTTTCCTTGGAATTCTATTTCATTGAAAAGGTTGAGTTGTATTTTTATTCGTCTTCTTCTTCTTAATTTCTTTGATTTTAATGGACTTAAAAAAAAGGAGTTTAATGGTTTTGGCTTTTGATTATATGAGGAATCAAGGTCTTGCTAGATAGTCATTTAGTAAGAGTTTTATGCTAAAAGATTCGCATTAAGGTCTTGTGTTGTTTATGGTGGTCTTGAGTGCTTGGTGTGTTTTGTGATATTTATGTAATATATTGAATTCTTAATTTCAAGCATGTTGCCATAAAAATATATATACAAAAACATGTATGTGTCGACTTATACATAAGATGAATTATCAAGTAAAATAATAATTTCAAAATTTTATAATTCTTCCTCATCTTCAAGTGAGAATTATCTTGAAATTTTAGATTTATTCTTTAGAGAAAACTTGATGATTTCTCTTTAGAATTGAGTAGCTTTGTTGGAGACTAAGTCCACGATTGCTATATTTTTGAGTTCAACCGCAACTTTGAAGATCTTTCTACTCCAATGAACAAGATAAAAGATCCTACATTATGAAAGGTTAATTCTCAATTTATCTTCTATATCATTCTATTTGGTAATTAAGAAATCCATATATGTTATTTTGACAATGTACCCTGATTAAACATGTGATAGTACATGAAGCTCCATTTTTTTTTGCTTGCATAAAACAAAATTGCATACTAATCCACTTTGTAAGGCAAATATTTAGTTTTTCTCATTGAATAATTCATTAGTTAGATTAAACTTAGTTACATATAAGACATCATTTGGCATATATGGCATATTAGATTTTACTAAATGTTAATAAGTCACACATATATCGATATTGTTCATTAAGATATCTAGGTTTATGTAATGAGCTCTTGAAAAAAAAAATTATGAATAAAAAAATCAAAGGAAAAGAAGCTGCTAACAAATAGATGCTTCCTAAGACAACATGATCTATATGTATCTATCATCCATTTAAAATAATGAATCTAAGAATATTTGACTCCATCAATGGATAAAGTAACTTAAATTTTACTGTTAAACGAATTACTCTTACTTCCACACAATGAATGTGTTTTATGGTGTTTGATAATTTTTTTTAACAAAGTGCCAAAATAGCACATTTGCGCTTCTTATCTACTAAAATAACACTTTAATTAACAAACTTTCCATAATAGCACTCTTTTTTTTATCATAATACCATGTGTTTTTAATTAAAAAAATTGTTCATTTAGAGCAAATTATTTGTATAATTAATATAAATATAATATAAATAAAGTATATGTAGTATAAATATATGGTACATTTTGGTGGACATAGTTATACATTCAAATTTTTACATATAGTTTTAAAAATGGTTAAAATAGTGTTATTATGGGGAGTTTGTTAATGAAAGTGCTATTTAGCTAATTTAAAAGCTTAAATGTGTTATTTTGGTAATTTGCATGTTAGTTTTCTCCTCTACCAACTATCATGTCTTTCATTTTCTTTTATGAAAAATTCCTCCATCCTATCAAGTTCTTCATTTTTTTTTCTAAACCCTTTCCTCCACACCTCACCATTGCTCTTTAATGGAATGATCTAGGAAGTTAAAAACATACCTAATGAAAATGAAAAAAGAGCATGAAAGATGGGTACCGTAAAGAGGCAAAATAGGCATTATGTAGGTAGTTACTTTAAAAATCTCTTGTTATAATTGTATGTTGAGCCTATGAAATATATATATATATATATATAATTTTTATATGTATTTTTAAATTTCATTTATTTTCTAGCATTATGTCCATAGTAATTGATCGAGCAACCTTTTTAACCACTAAGGTCAACTAAAATCCTAATCCTTGTTTTGATGATAACAAATTTATTTCATTTTAGCTTGTGTTTTTAAGTGTACATGAACAACAACAATCATATGGATATCAAATCATACTTATTCAAACCATCTTTCATGTGTATAGATTTCAATAGTAATTAAATTTCTAAGTGCAATTAATCAATATTTCTCTCAAGTGCCATATTTTTAAAAACAAAAAAATCAAGTTTCAAAGCACAAGTGAGTATCTTGTGAAGATTCCTAAAGACTCAAGTATTTAAGGTTTATTTTTTTAAATCTAAGTTTTTTGCTTGTAAGATTGGTTGAGCATTTACACGTCATATTTTATCTCTTACTCAAGTATTATATTTTTTATATTTGAAATTAATAATATTTATTATAATAATAATAATTAAATTCCTTTTTAGATTAATTTGGCTATTTTGGGTAATTTTTTTCCTAACTTCCATGATTATTAGTAAAATACCCTAATTTTTCATAATTAAATTCTTTTATTATTTTCCTCTTGATTTACCTTAATTGACTCTCTTAATTTTAATAAAATAATTTATTTAATCAATTTCCCTAATAAATCCTTATTTGGCCATAATTTTCATAATTAGAATTTTGGGGTATTTCATAGGGTTTGGCGTGGCCACCTAGGGTTTTGTGGTCACACGTGTATTTAGGGGAGTAAAGTGAGATGATGAGGGTTGAATCCAAGGGTTGTGATGTGTTGGGTGTTAAAATAGTTTGGGTTCTATGAAGAAGAGAAGGATGTGCCACATAGGCCCAAATTAGGGTTTCTAGAGAAAATCCTAGGGTAAGACCATGAGTGGACTTAGGGATACAAGGTAGTGGGCCTTGATCCACACACTTAGGCATTGTGCCTCTAGTGTGAGCAAGTGGAATAAGGAAAGGTTGTTGGGACAAGTTAGGAGGTGTAGAAGTCTCGAGTTATGGGACGAGCCCTCTTGGGAGGATAAGCGCAGATGGAGTTTGTCATTCATGTCTAGGGTAAAAACTTGTTGAATAAGATATAGTAAGACACTAATCATTTAAGGAGGAAGACTGTTGAGCCGAGCCAAGACCAGTCCACCGACGAATAATAGTGGCCAGGAGCTGGGGTGCCCTAGTTACCGATCCACCGACGAATAATAGTGGTCAGGCGCACTATGCCCTATATGTTTTCGGTTCACCGGATATAATAGTGGGGGATTCTATGCTCAACAAAACAAAAAAAATTATGATAAGATATGGGAAAGACACTAAGTACTTACAGTGAAACACCATGAGAGTCGGGACCAGACCTGTCTACCAGCAAATAATAGTAGCCAAGAGCATCTTTCCCTAGAGATCAATCCACTGGCGAATAATAGTGGTCAGGTGTGTTATGCCCTATATGTTTACGATCCACCGGCTATAATATTAGGGTTCCCACATTCGCATGGAATGATAATAAGCATAGTGTGAATTGAGCATTGATCAAAGTAAAAATAATTAGTTTATCTATACTATATCTTGGCATTTAATTATTTGAAATGATTATATGATGTTATGTTATCATGCTTGTATTATGTGCCTTGGTGTGTTGGACTTAGTGCATGGTTACCTTAATCAATTCATAGCGTACTGACCACCCTTTTCATGAGTGCTGCTCATTCCCATAAGTAGAAGATCCATTTGAGTTTGTGCAAGTTGGTGATGTTGTCATTGATGCTTTCAATGCTTACGAGGCATCGGGCAGGGCTGAGTGTTGAGCATGGACTTAGCTTGGGGATTAGTTACCGAGGGTTAAATTAGTTGACAGCCAAGAACCAATATCTGCTACCAAGAATCGACAAACTTGGACAAGCTCAATTCTACTTGTGAAGATCCTGTGGAGCTGCCATATAGTAGAAGAAGCCACCTATAAATCAGAGAAGGACATGCATAAGGCATACCTTGAGCTCTTCGCTTTAGGTGAGTTAGATTTCAGAATCGCTTTCCTAAAAGGTGTAATATCTAATAGCACAATTTCCTCTCTTTTAGGGCTAACCACTAAAATCTCTCCTTTCCCAGTCTTAACTTATGACTTCAGGGATAAAGTCTTCTTTTAAAGGGATAGTGATGTAATAGTCCAAAATTTTGAATCCAAAAATTTAATTATCAAAAAATTAATTTAACCTAATTTCTAGATTTTTATTTTATTTGAATCCAAAAATTTAATTATCAAAAAAATTTGATGAACCTAATTTTTTATTGGTATAAAAAAAATTTACTCTAAAATCTAACCTAAATCCCACACCCAAAAATTTTCGTTTTTCCTTCTTTCTTTGTTTCTTTCTTTTTTCTTCTTTCTTCTTTTTCCTCCTTTTCCTTCTTTTGCTTAGTTAAAGGTTTATGCAAATTGAAAGAAATAGTATCCTAATATTTTTTCATGGATTACAATGCCTCTAAAACCCTTTTGCCTATTATCTTATTAATGAAATATGTTTCATCTCTTCTAGTCCATTAACCTTCCTATCTTCTATATCCATGTCAGTATATTTTATCGCAATTTCTATCAACCCCGTGACTTAGGCTCTGATGACTTGCACGTCTACTCTGCCATTGAGGATTGAGGGACCCTTGCACTCTTTCACTTCTACTTCTTTTGCTTCAGATATCTTGTATGGACTCTGCATCTTCCTATTACAAGATGCATTATGGAGTTTAGTTCTTGACTCTCTTTCTAGACGATATAATGTGGGGGCATTTCATGATTCTCTTGAGGATTTAACATTTCTCATAATAGGGCCAATCATCTTATATATTTTTAATATTAATACTTCTATATTAATTAGTGAGTTCACTTTTAGTTATTCTTATAGGTATGTAATATAATTGTAAAGAGAATATTAAGACATCTTAAGATGTCAACTTTGTAATATCTCAAATTTTGGCTAATCCTAATCATGAGTAATTAAATCTTAACCTAATTCTAATATAAAAAAAATCAATATTTCCACCTTACCCTAACTCCTTGATCATAATTATTAGCTTAACCCTAATATTTATTATGCTTTATCAATAGTTTTAACCTAAACCTAACCTTAGTGGTAAAAAAATTAAATTATCCTAATATCCTTATCTAAATTATTTTATTCTAATCCCACTTTATATCCTCCCTCATTTTTCCTTCTTCCTTTTCTCCTTCTCCATTTCTTTTTAATTTTCTTCACCACCTACCTGACCTCTTTTTTCAATCTCCTCCCCTTATTACTATGTAAAACCTTCCCCAACCATGCCCCTCTACCATGATATCAACAACATCCTACCCCCATCAACACATCAACTCCCACCTCCTACATTTATAGGTTTTCTTTGAAAATAACGTTGCCCTCATCACCTAATCTCTCTTCTCCACTCTCTAGTGCATACACTCGTGTGTGTGTACACATACATACATACATACATACATACATACATACATACATACATACATATATATGTACTTCACATGCTTGCACAATAAAATCTTAAGCCACCTCCCTTTCTCCCTTCATTTTTCTATTGAATCATACACCACCAAACACAACTATCTTCCCTCCCTATCCCTCTTGCTCGGTATTGCTAAACACACCCCAAAAACCACCACCGACCACCCTTACTACACCTCTCTCTTTTGCACTGACATAATCCACTATTCCTACCTCCCTACCACTAGGTAAGACTATCTTTCCTTACCCCTTCCTTTGGAAAAAATCACCATAAAAACTCACGTCCATTTGGTACCAACCATTGAACCACACCATCCCCTCTTTGACCACTTTTGCCCAAGAACACCCATATCTTTGTCCTCCTCCACCGCTTCACCCCCTAGTGCACCAGCAAAAGCCACTAATCCCCACCCACCACCTTCGACCATTTATGTTTTTGCTCCCCCCATTCCTTTGGCACCAACCACCAAACCACACCAACTACCATCGATGAAACTCGCTAAAAACCCTACCTCCCTTAGGCCTACTCCACCATTGCAACCTCACCCCCATTCAGAATTTATTTTTCTCCCACAAACCCTAGCAATGGTAATAGTTGGCATTGTTATCCCCCTTATTTCACCACTTCAATCACCCCCTCCTTGTTGAACAAAAGTTTGGTTAAGACTCCATGGAGCCTTATTTTGTTTTTTCTCCAACTGTTTTACTCTATAATACCTTAAATTTTTCTTAATTATATCATCAATTTCTAATGGTGCTTAATTATGGTTTCTTAGATGATTTTTCAAAGGTTTTGGAGGAGGCGGGATATGATATGTGTTCTTAGAGGCTAGTGCATTTAACAATAAGGATAATGGTTGTTATTTAGGGTTTTTTTTGTTAAATGTCCTATATGATTATGTATATTATCATGTAATTATTATTATGTTTCTAAATGCATATTATTAATGCTATGATATGATAATTTATATTATATAATGGGAAGAGAAGGGAATGAAGAAAGGTGCGTTGATACGATGTTGCTACACTGAGTTATATTTTGTGGATTAGTATAACATCTGAAAATGTAATTTTCCTTGAATATGGTAAGTGGGTAATAGGTATATTGAATATGTATGGTGATGTATAATTTGAGGATTTGAAAATAATTATGTCAGACATGTAGGGTTTTTTATGAAATTAAGGGTGTGTGGTTATCTTTAAAGGGCATTTTGGTTAATATAAGTTTAACATGGAAATTATTATATTTTAATTTTTTAGATGGCTTAAAATATTATAATGAGATCATGTAAAAATTTTGGAGTAATCATGAATGGAATAATTTCAATAAAATAAGAGAATGGCCTGAGTTGAGATTAATAACCCTATAAATGGTGATATTATTATCACATGTGTAAAATATTAGAGTTAGACCACAATTTTTGGATATGCTATTAATAATGACATTTTAGGAGTATGTATTGAATTTTTTGATTATATGAGGCTTATGATAAAATATATGACCTATGATTGAAATTAAGGTTTTGTAGGGTTTGTGAATAATAACTTTTATGATAAGGTTGTTATTACATGTATAAAATGTTGGATTTAGACAATGATTTTTTTGATATGTTGTTAATATTAGCATTTATTGAATTCATATTTAATTTGGTGAGTATATGAGTCATATGGGAAAAATTATAAATAACTTGTGAAATTAAGGTTTAGGAAGCATCATAAATAGTAACTCTAAAGATAGGGTTGTTAATGCATGTGTAAGATGTTAGAGTTAGAGTTTGAATTTTAGGTATGTTGATAATAATAATAATAATAATAATAATAATAATAATAATAATAATAATAATAATAAAGGAAAGTTTACTAAATTTGATGGATAAATGATCAATATGGAGGAAGTGGTGCCTATATAGTAAAATTAGGGTCTTTTAGAGAGATTATGAATCTATTCCTTGAGGACAACCTTGATATTTATGTGTGTTATGCTTTACTTGTTTCAATCACCAACCCCTATCGGCCTCCTTATCCAACCACCAACCACCATTACCAAATCCCCATACCCTACACTGGCTACCATCACCGAAGCTACCCCATTCACCCATGCATAAATACCCTACAACCTTCCCTTACTCGCTCATAGTTTTCTTTCTTACCTTTGAAACCCTAACTGTCTCAACCTCCCCACCACTAGCCTTAGCTGAAATTCCTAACCCACCTCCACCAACCAAACCTTTTGTTCCGTCCCTCTACCATTCGGCCATAAACACCATGACAACACACTTCCACATTCAGCCATTTTGAACAAAGCTCCACCATTTGTTGCACCCATTTTTACCGAAACTCTCCCCCTTATTCCACCCTTTGTTCTACACTTCCCTTTCTCCCTTTTTGTTGT
Source organism: Tamarix chinensis (assembly GCA_030549775.1). Classification (NCBI taxonomy): domain Eukaryota; kingdom Viridiplantae; phylum Streptophyta; class Magnoliopsida; order Caryophyllales; family Tamaricaceae; genus Tamarix; species Tamarix chinensis. The sequence goes on from CM060175.1 coordinate 70,426,666, forward strand.
GCCATTGTTGTCATTATTCCCTCCCTATCTTAGTCCATTTTCATTGTTTCTTGGTCCCTTGAGCACTGACCATTCTCATCATTTCCACCCTCCATTATTCTCGATCAAAAGTCCTCCATTGGTGTTAAGTGTTTCCTTAGCTTCCCTCTTGCTTACTCGATTGGTTAGTATCCCTAAACAATTTTATTAATTATGGATTATTATTGTGTAATATTATTCGATAATATATGTATGTGATGGATGTTAAAATCCTAGGTGTTCCTTTAGAGCTTTGGAGAATACCTCATTTGTATAAGCTTGAGTTAGGTAAATCCAATCACTCGTAGGATGGTAGAAATTATGTACGAGCATGATATGAATTTTTAGACCTAGAATCATGTAAGAGTTTTATGATTTTCAAGTATTTTAGCATGCATAATAAAATGATAATATTCTTAAGGGATAATATGTATGATTATTGATAATTGAGTTGTAGGAATGGTAATATGTCAAATATTTTATGTGTGCATGTCTAAGATTTTGTTAGGGTTTCCATTCTTATCAATTTATGATTGAAATCCCATGGTAAATGCCTCACGATTCTCATGCATGGAAGTTAGGGTTATAATAATTCATATGGACGCATATGTGTATGATTAGGGTTAGCTTATAATAAACTATATTTGCGTGACCTAGGGTTAGAGATATTCTCCTACATGAATTGTGATGGTAATATTCCCAATTATATTATGATTTTTTCCTTAAATGTGTATATACATGCTGCATGGAATATGAGGTATTTGAGAGTTGCATGAATAAAGTTTTGGTGGGTGCAGCCCACTAAATGCATGAAAAGTAGAAAATATAGTTAATCCCCAAAATGCAAAGATTACTTGCATGCTAAAATAATATGGAATATTTCCTTGTTACATGATTATAATAAATATCTCATAATGAAAATGTTTGATATGAAAAATTAATAAAATGTGAAAACTAGGGTTTTAAAGGGCATTTTAGTAATTTTGAACATATATCTATTACAAATAATTGAAGGCTAGGATGGCCTTAGAATTTTGATAGGTTGACCTTAGCTTTGACTTGGCTTGATATAGACCTATGACCTTAAGGTTTATCTATATAATTGAAGATAAAAGGAAAAATGGTTAAGTATAGAAAATGGAAACTTCTATGTCATATGTGACTTATATGATCATCTCATACAATATTAATACCTAAAGTGAATGACCTCAAGTTGGGAATAGTTACTCTCTAGGGGTCGCTACCTTAGAGGTGAGGTGTTAGCCCTCATTTTATGTTCACTTTTGTGTCATTGTGCCCCAATTTTTAAGGTCCTACTCTACTCTATAGGTGACCTATGGGCCCTATAGGAGGTATCGATACTTAAAGACTTGGTAACTGAGTTTGGGAGGATATTGTGTTACTTTTGGGCACCAATATGACTAGGCATACTATTGTGTCCCAGGGTTTGAGGTAAGGGTATGGTATTGCTTTTAGGAGCTAATATTACTAGGTGTACCCTTATTTCCATGGGTTAGTTTGTATCCCTCTTGAGTAAGGAAGTAATATTGGAAATGTTTGTTGTGTAATAAAATAAAAGGAATGTTTTGTTGGTTTGGTAGTTACCTTAGTGTCCTACCTTTTGTTGATTTGTTGATTCGATAGACACCTTAGTACCCTACCCCGGTATTATTTTGGATTATTGGTTTGGTAGTTGCCTTAGTGCCCTACCACTATGATTGAAATGTATTTAACTAATTGAATATGAATTTGCACTTTGAAATGATGAGAAGTGGATTCATATGTTTTACTTCTGAGTTGAAACTTGGACATTAATATATGTTTCTCAATGTATATTGTTTGTATAGTTCATACCTTGTTCTTGAGTATGCTTTTTGAATTTTTTATGACTATGTGAAATGTATATATGTTGTCTTCTATGAGGTATTATGATTTACTCAGTACAAGAAAGTTATACAGATACTACTTTTACAGATGACTATATGAGGGTCATGGAGTGCATGAAGCTTATAAGCGTGGGTAGGACAAGTAGAGTCCATATGAAGAGGTTCAATTTTTAGAATGTGTCTTTAGGTCTAAGAGTTAGGGAAAATCAAAGTTCTACCTTTGGGTGTTAGTTTAGTTATAATCGATTTTCCTTTAGACTCTTATGTCCCTTGCTATACTTTGGATATAATGTTGTACTGCAACATTTATTCATAACTCTATTATCTATTATTTCTATTTCCCTTTATATACTCTAGTTAAGTTTTTTTTTTTTACAATTAGAACTTAGGATAAGAAAGACGAGGAGTTGGACGTATGCTAAGTGTGGTGGTAACACATGATAATTTAGTAATTAATGCTTTTGAAAAAATAAAAATTTTCAACTAGTAAAATGGGAGTGTTACAAGGAGGTATCACATTGTACTGAGGAGGCTGGCAACTTAGTTAATTTGCTCACAAACTTGGAGATTTCACCCCTCCTGATATATTAGTAATAATAGATAGTTATCTTTGAGACTTCTCCTTCAACTACCCTTTTTTCCCGTAACATTTCTAGTTGCCTCATTTCCATCCCCAAAATAATGAGACCACCTTAGTCTGTACGACCCTTTTAACCATGTTTTAGGCCTTCTGTGTAAATTTCTCTTGGCCCAAACATGAGGTTCACTGTTCACGAGTCATAGTATTAACCAATTGACCCAACATTTCCTCCTTTGTAAGGACATAGTGGGTCCCTCATGCACTTAATTATCCTCTGACTCTTTATTGTCAACTTCCACAATCTAGAATGCACTATATCTTGAAGTAAAATGAGAATTAACCTTCTTCGACCCTCTGTAGGCTGATAAACACCCCCCGAAATAAAGCATTGACAAGGTCATGCAAGAGTAAATACTCAAGAATTGGCATTCATCATTATGGAACCAATTATCCTACATTTAAAAAGGATCTTCTACAAAATTAAAGACAAACGAATGGCTACGTTGCTAGTTATAGATAAAATGCACCATACAAGCTACTAGGTGTATACATGCATGTGCATGTGCATGGCATGCATAGAGGGCATGACTACGTGCATGGGAGGAAATAATATACAACTTGGACATGCACATTAGTTGATCTAATTAATTAATTAGTGGAGTTAGAGATTAGCTAGAGAATAAGTAGCATAAATCTACCTTTTTTTAAGAATATTCTATATTCTAGTATGTTTTAGCATATTCTATATTATAATATCTTTTAGCTAGGTATCTTTTAACGAATTATACCTTTTAGCTTGTATCTTATAATCGGTAGCCTTGGCTATATAAATCTATAGAGCCTACGATTGAAGATACACCAAGATTAAATTGAATTTGAATGCAAATTGCAAGTATTGAATTATGTGTGAGTTCATCTCAAGTTTAATCAAATATATGTGAGCGATTAATCTTGAAACTCATAATATCTTCGTCTGTGTGGATTAGAGATTAAATACTATGTTTTCTAAACTCCATAACCAACACCCTTCTAGCCATATTCATCGTCCAAACACATCCCATAATCGAAGCCCTAATATGAAAAACCCTAACCCTAATTTCCTATTCAAAACCATAACCCTAATTTTCAAAACTAACCCTAACCCTAACCCTAACCCTAATCCACGATACTTCTACCATTAAACCCTAATAATCGAATCATCCTCATCATCATCTTATCATTATCAAATCATATTCATCATTCATCCATTAAATTTGAATCATCGTCATCATCATATCATCAACACCATCGGATCATCATCATTATTCTACCCTATTCGAATATCAACATCATTAATTCACCACTTTCGAATAATCCTCTTCCTAATTCCAACATAACCGAGCATTAATTTTACATATTTGATAATTCCATAATCCCACACACATCATTGGGATATCTAGGGAAATTGATTTCGCCTCTTCCTAGCAACTATCATTTATGGTCAGTAAGGTGTTTACTTAGCTAAAGTCACGTCCTGTTCACGGGCTATCATGCCATCCTTTGGACAATCAGACTAGAAATGCTCAACTTTACCACACTTAAAGTAAAATGCATTGATGTCCTTATGTTTAATATTGTAAAGGGAAGTACTTAGTTAAATCTTAGGTAGGAGAGGTTTATTGAGATCAATGTCTACTCCTATGTGAATAAATTTCCCTCTTGTTCCCATATCAATTTTAAGGTTGAACTTCGCAAACTTGCCAATAAAATCACCAATGGCTTTTTATCTTGCCCAATCACCATTGTACTCCATTGAAACGTTTGGAATTCTAACCCACGGTACAATCAACATGATCAATGTGTCAAAAACTCAAAAATTCAGCGTCCATCTCATCATTGTAAGATAGTGTTCATAGATCATCCAAGGTTTGCCACTCAGGATTTATTTATAGTCTAATTTTATCTTTTTGGAATTTCACAACAAAGAATCCTTGTCCTAAGTCAATCAATTAGTAATTTGCATCCAGTGACCAAATGTCACATACTTTTTGACAAATCATTTCATATATGAAATTCCTTCCCAATGGCTTAATTATAAGACACCTTAGGCATGGCTTTCATGAGATTCTCTTCTTCTCCGCTGTTAGTCGGATATGGGGCCATTAATCATCCTGGATAATCGGATCATTCGTGTAGAAGTCATCTTCCATCTCTTCAATTTCTTTCCATTCTTGGTCGTTAGAGGCCAAATAAATAACCGTATGCACCTGCCTTTGTAAATGTTCGTTGTAAGTGAAACTAGTCGACCAAGGGGTACACTCCTTTTTGATTTCTTCATGAACGATCGGATTCATAGGGTATGTCGTGAGAGCATCTACCATCGTAACATCATGTGAAGTGGTCAGTGCAACCAATTGATCCATTCTTCTTCTGAGTTTCTTGGGATCGGTGATAGACGAGGAAGGGTTCAAGGAGGAAAAACATTTGGGGGCTTAATAAAATAAAGGATTAGAACTAAGATTCATGCTAAGCGTTGAGCGCTCTTTTCTTTAATTTTTGTTATCACTGTGCGGACCAAATCATCGGCGTTCATCTTTAGATAAAATAATAATAATAAAATCATTGGAGGATCACAACCTACGAACCTAAACAAGTGCTTATTTATAGTCCTGTTCCCTAACAGGACTATATGTCTAGGACCGATACTTTTGTTAAGCCGTAACCAGCCCAATACGAACTAGGTAAACGAGGAGCTCACTCTGGGCCCAATCCATAAACATAATCCCTGGTGGCTGGTCATCATCCCTACCGGGCGGTCAAACCTCCTGCAAATTAATTTTAGAAAAACCATCATTGCACTCACGTCATCTAGTCTGGGGAGAGTGATGATCCTGACACGGGGCTCTTTCTTACGACCAACAAATTGAGAAACAGCGCGTGTAGCCTGAGAATCGGGTCGAGGTGGAGTGTACTTATTTTATTTACTCACAGTCACAGGCGCAGCACAGCACAGAATAGATAGAATAACAATTAAATAGACAAAGGAGGGGGGTCAGTTCGTTTCATTCATTCATGAGGGCACGTTTGGCTGGTACAAATGCGAAGGAGGAATTGATTCTTTAGCTAATATCGTGTTTGAAAATCAATGTCTCCTGCTTTGTCCGGCAATCTGTTGTCTAGGACATAAATGGGGGTGGGTACTAACATCATATGACGAAGGGTACAAAGGACCCCTTTCACATGATGATATATGTGTCATGCATGTGTGAGTGGAGAGGACACGACTTGATGGTGTACTGAGCTTTTCTTACTATACTCTATCAATTTTATTTTTCAATTTGCCTAACTTTTCTCACTTTAAGCGATATCATAGATGCTTTGCGGTAGCGGATACAAGGTATGCAAGTGGGTAGGAGTGTGCATTGTCGGATATCCTTATCCAATCGGATATTTTTTTTAGATATCCGATCCGACTAGATATTCGATATCCCATATCCAAATCTGTATCCGAATACATCGGATATCGGATATATCGAATTATTGAAAAAAATATCCAATTATTAGATTTACATATATAATCTATAACTAAAAAAAAATTTCAGCATAAACATTTGTTTAATTATTCAGCTTGCATACAAAAAGATAAAATACATAATTAATCATAATTATAAAAAATTAGCGATCAAGATTTGTGAACAATGGAGCTCTAGAACTGTAGAACGACTTAAGTTAAGAGGTTCAAAAAATTTAGGAGTTTTTTTTTTCTGGTTTGGGTGCATGCGTGTGTGTAGGTCGTGACCTATTTGACTATTTGTAGAGTGTGGATGTTTATTTTAGACTTTAGTTTAGTAAATTATATTTGGACTCATGTACTATAGAAAAAAAATGATCCAAACTTAAAGATTAAAAGAAAAAAATCAGATTATAAATTAAATTATGCCTAAATATAACTCACTTATTCTTAAAACCGAATATTTTTTACGGATCGGATTATCCACTAAAAAATCGGATCGGATATCCACTCCGGTCAAACTTATATTTGACCGGATCGGATATCCAAAATTTCGGATCGGTTTTTTCGGATATCGGATCGGTTTTTCGGATCCCGATTTTTCTGCACAGCCCTACAAGTGGGACACCTTACCCTTTCTATTTCTGCCCTTCTTTCTCTTATTTTACTACTTTGAAAATTTTTCCATGTTTTGATCCCACTACAAATCTCAAAAAGAATTTTAGTGGTAAAAGTGAATCTTTATTATTATTATTTTCCTTTTGACAATACATATAAAATAAATCTTTTATTTTCCCTTATTTCCCTCTTCCTACTTCACAAGAAGTCATATTTCTTAAGCCCTACAAAATCATATTTTTAAAATCTTTTATTCAAAAGGATAGATACTTACTCTAAAATAGAAGTAATGCTTAAGTTGCATGCATATTTAGTACAAAATACTATATATCAATTAAAACATATACACCTAATAGCTTCCTTGGTATGAAAATAATAGGGACAGATTTTTTTTTCTCTATTTTAAGTCCTTTATATCAAATATTTAAAAATAATAACAATAACTTTAATGAAATACTTAGTTTAAGTCAAAATAAGATCTAAAATGAATACTTATAAAAACAATTCTTTTTTAATTTTACATAGACAATAAAAGATAAGGACAGTTTTTTCATTCCTATTATTCCATGCCAAAAGAACACCAAATCTTGACATGTTATCTCTATTAATATATATTTTATGGTGTTTAACTTCAAAATAGATTCATGTTTTTGTAATGCCTCATATTTTTTTAAATTCAATTTTATTAAACTTAAAAATTTTATTAGCACAATTTGATAACAATACTTTATTATTTTAATTATGATTTATTTTACAGATATATCGATGATTTTAAATTCATAATAAATTTAATTAATCGCTATCATTACGGATCATTTTAGACAAATTCGTTCATGATACTGATTGTATTATATTCATATAATTTTAATTTTTATTTAAAAATATAATTGTTTATTTTTTCTCCTTTTTTAATATTTTAATATTTTAAATTTATTTTTTATTATTAATCTGTCGTATGATTACGATTCTATTGTAGAGTTATATTTCGTTAACAAAATAAATTATTTAAATTATAAAATTTACTTTAAAAAAGTAAAATTATTTTAATAATTTTATCCATAGAAAATATTTGGGACGTTTAATTTATCTATTTTTTCGAAGTCATTAAGATCTTTGAAAAATTTTGGATTAAAAAGATTTTTGTAAATCATTTATGACTTTCAATTCAAAATTAATTTTCTTCTATTTTACCCTTTTTGTTTTACGGATGACCATTTTCAAAATTTATTGAAACTAATCACGACCTCTTAGAATTTGACTTAAATAATTTCTTATATGGTTTTAAATATTTTTTAGGTCTTATTATGTTTTTTTTAAATAATATAAATCTTTTCATTCGTTAGTATTTTTTCAAAATTCTTTAAATAACTTTTGTATTGATTTTATACATTCGGATCTTTATAAAATGATTTTTATTAAATGAGTTTTAGATAAAATCATCCATTAATATTTTTAAATGTTCACTATTCTCGTGTGTGTATTTGTATTTGTAAGAAAATAGAAAGAAAAAAACCCCATATGTCCCCTATATCCCCCATTTTCCTTTCCTTCTTCTCTCTACCTCGTTTCTTTTCTCTCCCTTCCTTTCCAGTTCTTCTTCTACGTCAATCCCAAACCCCTCGACTCTCTACTACTATCTCCTCTTATCTGCTTCATTCTCCTCACCACCACTCCTGTAACACCCCCCAATTTACTACTTGAAATTTTTATTTTGCGAAAGCATTAATTACAAAAATAATTGGTATTATTGTCACACTCAGTATATGCTTGTCATCCTCTGCCATCCTTATACTAAGTGCTAAGGCTAAAACATCACTTTATTTAAACAACATATATAACTTCAAAACAAAATAGAAATTACAAAGTTATTTTCATGATAAATACAAAGAGAGCAAGCAAAACAGTTACAATATAACAAAAGGAGAAATAACAAGGGAAAGAAGAGTCCATGAAATATCGGAATCAAAAGATGCCAGAGTAAGCACCAGATAGTCTTAACTCTCAACCCTCTACTAGAAGTCATAAAGATAAACCCTTAAAGTACTCATGCAAGGTCATCAATACCCATTGAAGAGATAGGGGACTGAGAAACAGAACCCATCAGTACTACAGTACTGAGAAAAATCATTACACTAACACTAACATGTAAGGCCACATGAGGCACAAAAAGAATATAACATAGGTATATCAGGGAAACATACAATCATAACATAGATACAGGTGATATATTTAAAATAAACCCAAATACCAAGGTAGGGCACTAAGCCAACTACCGACACAACCATCCATATAAATTCTAGATACTAAAGTAGGGCGCAAAGGCGGCTACTAAATCTCATATCACAACATGTAGCGCTCAATGTCAGCTATCAAAAATATTAAATCCAAAACAACCCATTAGAATCTTCACACAATGATTATTTCCAATTTTAGTTACTCGAGGAGGATACAATAATAAATTGGAGACATAAAAGTACATCATTCATACTGATGCACAAGGCAACATGGTACCCTCCAACCATCTAACCTAGAGGCATAACAACAATCCGATCATATTGGTGCATAAGGAAACACAATTCCTTCCACACCTAGGTTGCCTAATCCTTAAGTATCGATACACCCTATAGGACTCATAGGTCACCTATAGAGTAGACTAGGACCTTATTGGGACACAGTTGGCATAACAGAAAGCCAAATAAATCAAGGACTCCTACTTCGTCTCTAGGATAGCTACCCCTAGAGAGAAACCATTCACAAACTCGAAGTCTTCCACTTTATGTATTAGTATTTTATAGGGTAACCATAGATATCATACATTACATAAAAATTTCCTTTTTATACTTAGTCATTTCCTTTTATTTCTAATTATTTAAGGTATACCCTAATGTCATATCCAGTTATTCACAAAATTTGTATTAAGTCAAAATGACCAAAATACCCACAAGCCCCTAATTTTACCATGTTATCCAATTTTGTGTCAAGAAACATTATGACGAGCCATTTGTTATGAAAAATGCTAAAGGATAATTATTCATGATATGGTAGCATGTAAATAATCTTTATGTCTTAGTGACTAACTATATTACCCACTTTGCATGCATTTAGTAAATTATGTCTACTGCTTAAAGCATACATTTTTGGGGTGACATATATTCCAATAACACATACGTATAAATCTATAGCATATTATGTGGTTCCATAAGGCAATTAACATCATGGTTTAGGTAAGGAAACACCTCAACTCTAGAATATGCAATTAACATTTATTGCATACTAACCCTAATCATATGTGCATACTTTATACTATTTAATTCAACCTTAGTTACTATGCAAAGATAAAAGTAGTACACTTATCATGGTATATTACATTATAAGGTTGCAAGGTTTCAAACTCTAACGAGCCCTAGGCATGCATATGTAATTTCTTCAACAAAACACACATGTGTATATTATTGATCAATTAATACGTTGGAAATATGCTAAATATTGAGTATTATGCCATCTACTTTCATGCCTAATCATAACACTTGTATTTTCATTCTTAAAATTCTGAAGTAATATACATACATATATTCCTCTAAAAATGAGGCATAAATCACATCCTAAGCACAAACAAATTTTGTGTGTTACCACATGATCTCATATCTTAGTAGGAGGGTACGATTTACCTCTTATGCAAGTAAAAGGAATAGTCAAGATTCATCCAATTAGTATCCACTTAATTTCTTCAAATTCCTTACACTAACACAACCAACACACATATTAGCATAGAACATAACACCAAAAACAACCCAAAATTAACTAAATTTAAATAGGAAAGAGGTTAGAGAATTAATCAGAGTAATTGGTATGTTTGGGTTGTGTAAAGTGGGGAGGAATGTATGGTGGAGCTATGGTGAAAGTTTGGTGGTGTTTACACAAGTTTGGGGGTAAAAATAAGGGTGCACGATAAAAAATGAGAAGTTCCATGGCTATGTAGTAGGCGGTGCAACCCTTGGTTGAGAGAAAAAGTAACGCATGGATAGGCATTGCAAAAGTTGTAAGGTTATGTAGCACCAGGATGAGAGAAAATCCGATGCACGGTGAGGCGATACAAAAGTTGCACGATTGTGCTGCAACGGTGCTCAACAAATCGAGAGAAAAAAAGATGCATGACCAGGTAGTGGAAAGCTTGAACGACTGTGCAGCAAGAGATTTAAAGTGGTACACAGCCATGAAGTGGGCGGAGTATAGGTCGTGCACTTTGCAAAACTTCGAGGAAGGAGGGAAAGAAGAAGGAAAAAGAGGCAGTGGTCAGCGGTGATGGTCGGCGACGGCAAGGGGAATGGTTGGGGTGACCTCTGTGGTCGATCCACTAGCCAATGGGTAACGAGTGGTGGCCGAGGTGGTGCATGGTGTTTGTGGTGGTACTAACGGGCAAAACAGAGTAGTAGCACGGAGGGTGAAGTAGATAGGAGAAGAAAGAAGAAGAAAAAGAGGTCGGGCAGGTGATGGACAACGATAAAATGAAGGGGTAGAGGGATATATATATATATATATATACTATTATGGTGGCCTGCCAAAGAGGAGAAAAATGAATATTTATCAAAACAAATTCTTTTTAATTTTACATAGACGATAAAATATAAGGATACTTTTTTCCTTCCTATTATTCCATACCAAACCAACACCAAATGCTGACATGTTATCTCTATTATTATATATTTTCTAATGTTTAACTTCAAAATAGATTTATGTTTTTATAATACCCCATATACTTTTTAAATTCCAATTTTTAAGCTTAAAAATTTTATTAGTGCAATTTGATAATAATATTTTATTATTTTAATTTTGATTTTTTTATAGATATGTCGACGATTTTAAATTCATATTAGAATTTAATTAATCATTATCGTTGCAAATTATTTTTGATAAATTCATTCATGATATTAATTTTATTATATTCATATGATTTTAATTTTTATTTAAAAATATATTTTATTTTTCCACCTTTTTAATTTTTTAATATTTTAAATTTATTTTCGAATATAACTCCGTCATATAATTACGACTCTATTGTAGACTTATATTTCATTAACGAAATAAATGATTTAAATTAAAAAAATTTATTTTAAAATGGTAAAATTATTTTGATTATTTTATCCATAGAAAATATTTGTGACCTTGAATTTATCGATTTCTTCGAGGTCGTTAAGATATTTGAACAAACATAGATTAAAAATATTTTCATAACTTATTTATTTCAAGTCGAAATTAATTTTCTTCCATTTTACCCTTTTCTTTTTGTGGACGACCATTTTCAAAAACTATTGAAACTAATCACGAACTATTAGAATTTAATTTAAATATTTTCTTATATGGCTTTAAATATTTTTTTAGGTCTTATTATGTTTTTTTCTTGTAAAAAATATAAATCTTTACATTCGTTAGTATTTTATTTTGAAAACTTTTTTGAATTCTTTAAATAACTTTTATATTTATTTTATACCTTCAGATCTTTATGAAATGATTTTCACTAACTAAATTTTAGATAAAATCATTAGTTAATATTTTTAAATGTTCACTATTCTCGTGTGTGTATTTATATTTGTAAGAAAATAATAAACCCCCCGGTCGGTCCTCTCACTACCCCAAAAAGTAGTTTTAATAACGGTTATTTTACAGTTTTAATAACTGTTTTCAACCGTTATTAAAACGCCCGTTATTAAATCTTTAATAACAGTTCATAACCATTATAAAAAATATAAAAAAACCCGCCAATATGAGCATAAAATGCATGTTTAATAACGGTTTTTGAGAAAAACCATTGTTAAACAAGAGGGTTTTAATAACGGTTTTGATGAAAACAATTATTAAGAGATAGGTTTTAATAACGGTTCTTATGAAAACCGTTATTAAAAACATGAGTTTTAATAACGGTTTTCATCAGAACCGTTATTAAAACTCTCTTGTTTAACAACGGTTTTTCTCAGAACCGTTATTAAAACTCTAGTTTTTTTTTAGTTTTTGCAGTTTTGTTCCTACCTACATACACAGTTGTATGTTCAAATAATTACCAAATCTGCATTGTAAAACAACATCAATTGATAACAAATTTGCAATCACACTATAATTTCAATCAATCCCGGCCTTGTTAATACACCAGACATATATACTCAAGAATCAAAATTAGTAGGCATACCACAACTTGGTAGCTCTACACACCAAAGCAAAATGTTTATAAATCTAGCTTAGAAGACTTAAAGACATAGCTAGACAAAATACAAACCTGAACATGCATGTAGAATATATAGATCTCTACCTAATACCTTATGAATGAGTGCACATGCTTGGTCCATTGCTCTCTCACTTCATCAATTTCTTCAACATTGTATTGCTGGCCTTGTGCATAATCATCGGTGAAAAACTACAAATCCCAAGTTTTGATTAATATACAGTTAGCACTTACGTCAAGTATCAAACATATATGTCATGATTCATTAATGGAAAAATATCGAAAAGAAAACATACATGGCTTGGATCTATGTTGACCGATCTATTTTGGACTATCAGATCCATTGCTCTACATACATAGTATCCACAATCTTTGTCGTTTTGCTGTTGTGGACACTGTCATATAAATTCAGTTAGCTCTCTAACTATTAGATATTAATTTTAATTAAAATAAAATACGAAATAGTTGCCTTCCTACTTACTATGACAGGCTCGTATTGAACATTCTTTGGGTCTGGGACACCATTCCCACCTCTCCTTTGATACGCTGTCCGTAGTGCCCTAATAAATAGAGTTGGATACACAATATTGTAAGTACGTATATATACCTCAAATAATGAAAGCTAGCTAAGAGAATATATGTATAAATAAGCTAATGAAGTAAGAAGTGAAACGTATACTAACATGTCGATAAATTCCTTCCCATAATAACGAGCGACTTCAAAAGGTACGTCATAGGTTCGAAGGGAATCAAACACATAGACTTTATTAAGATCAGGTCGGACGGCATACAAAACCCAATGTTTAGTTGCCAGGTGAGGAATGAGATAGAGCTTGTTGTGTCCCTCAATCAAAATGCGATCCGCTAAATAGTTTATGTGCCTACCCTCTCTTATTGTACTATCGTCAGCTATGTAGTATGGGCACACAAACACAATAGAGGACAACATTCTATCCATACCAGCTCGAGTAGCTACCAACCTATGGACAACAAAAACAATGCATATTTGTTAATAAATAATAACTCATATAAGAGGTCATAAAAATTCCAATTGTATAAGTTAAGAGTACTAAAATCTCAAAATGAAATAATACTTACGTGACATAGACGGCGACACTTATGGTTGACATCCATTCTTGATTATAAATGTCGCTTATGTCAGCCGTCGATACCATGTAAGTAGCATCGTCCCTCCCAACATACTCAGGACGACAATCAATGAAAATATAATTGTCCCTGAGTTAGTTTTGGGCATAAAAATATAATATAGCTAATGCTGGTGGAGGTTAGCTTTGCTGATCTGAAGAAGGAATCTTTTGTGGGGCAACTGATTTTTCAGATTTAGCTCTCTTTCCTTTAGCAGCGCCCTGTTTTGTGTTGCTCGTTCTGTTAGTACCTCTCTTGGTTTTACTAGCAGAAGCAGTCTTCTTTTTTGATTCCTTAATTGATAATATTAAACAAAATATATATTGAGCATATAATATATATATATATATATATATATATATATATATATATATATATATATGAAAAATGTATATATAGTGTAACTACTAAACAAGGTCTAATGAAGATGTCAAATGTCAATACCTCTTCAGTAGTGAGACGTATTTGATCCGCAGGCCAAGCCACGAAGCTTCCATGAGCTTCTAGTACTGTGGTTGCCTCATCGCCCTTTTTATAACAAGGCAAGTGTGCACTGTCAATGATTGGAGTGTCAATACTCACCGGCCTTGTATTTAGGGCTAAATTGTACCCATGGATTATCTGCGTTTCAATACTGTGACTGATGCAGACCCTTCCTTTCGCCAAAATTGTTGAAAGGTCATTCGCTAATAAGTCACATTTATGCAAACCCTAAATAAAAATATTACACATTATTAATAATTTATAACACCGAATACATTCAATAACAATTCATAGTTTGTAATGCTTACCTCAGGAAGAGTAGAAAAAATGCATCAGCTTCACAACTATCTCTGATGCTATTTACATTAGGTATGTGAAGCTGATCATGGTCTATTGAATCGAATGGCTTATACCCTTGAGATTTAATAAATGACAACTCTTGCTCCATTGTTGCCATTCGTTCAAATGCCACGTTCAATTTTTGGGTGAGGATGGCGACTTGCTCATTAGTGCTACGAGAACCACGAGATCGACCACATATGCTTGTTCTCGTAATACCCAATCCAATGCCCCTGTGTCTTCCAGGGTGTTCTACAATTCCTGTAGCCTGGGCCACAATGCTATATTGGTCTACCTCCTCACCTTCTGACATTTCAAGTTCGTCATGTAAATTTAACTTATAGGAATAAGCATAATATAATAGTTTTCTAAAAGAAAAGTAAGTAGGGTTCTAGATATCTACAAACTTATAATTTTTTTGGCTGCAACATCAACATATTCATTAATATATCCATCTCTTGTTGCTCTAGCCTTCTTCCATAATGTACCAATATTGATGGACGAGGTACATGGGTCCAAGTCTTGTGCTAGAAGCTACAAATCAAAAAATATTCTTAATTAAGAATATTATTATAAAATTCAACATTTACATGTAAATAGATAATCACAAAATGCATACCAACTCCTCTTCAAGGCCCGCATAGCCTTTGCGAGCCATATTATGCCGGTATTTATTTTGCTTGGCAATCTCTTTATTTTGGGTACTTTTTTCCTATGTGACAAGCCAAAACATAATGACATGGTTATTTCAATATTAAGCATAATACTGGGATTGATACAAAAAGTTTAATTGTTATCTAACAACTACCTTAAAATCCACCGTAAGACGATAAGCAATGAATTGGTTCCAACTTTCTTGATCGATGAAACCGTATCGTTTGGGTGGGTTCTGTCGTACAGAACCATCCTTATTTCTATACATTTTTCTACGAGCTAAATATGACCTAAAGGTTCTTAGACGCTCCCCACAATGTCTAAGAAGCCATTTCTTCCTACTCTCTGGGACATTGAACACTCTCTGCAAAATAAGACATGTAGATCTATACCGATGCTAATGTAATAAAATTAATAACATTTGACATAAAAAAATTATTACATAAAATAGCATATTTACCGTGATTTCCTACCAAATATACTCCTTATGACCCTGTGGAACCTGCTTCCAATTATTATAGGAGATAGGAACACGGTTACGGGTCACAAGTGAAATGTAGGTCAAGAACATATCTGCGTAAGAGCCGATGGGAAGATTGTAAGTATTCCATCCCAACTCGACTACTTCTCCTCTATTCTCATGTCTATGAT